>CM061046.1:52588985-52898240 GCA_030762985.1 Adelphocoris suturalis | reverse complement strand
CCCTTTCATTGTAAGGTAGTTTTCGAATCTGGCCCTGTAGATTTTGAAATTTTCCTTGGAGGAATTGAAATTTTCGAAAGGAGGTACAAATGTATTGGGTACTGTTGCCGGTGTTGACGATTGAATATTGAGTTTACTTGAAAAAACTTCGATCATTTGTGCCTGGTGGGCATTGAAGGTGTTTAGAAGAAGTGTGAATTGGTTCGAATCCATTTTTGCCCTGTAAATATGTGTAGTATTAGATTAGATAATCGGCTCAAGGTGCAAAAGTTCCCCGTTGGATAGAATGGCGGATTCCTCGTTCCCCGTTGGCTAGAACGGATTTCATCTGTATAGAATGTATGTTCAACGAAATTCGAACAATGAAGTTCGGTTGAAAGCACCAACTCGATCGTAATTCAGTCAAGAAGTTGAATAATGGAAAGAGCTTACCGGATTGACGGAGATTCTTGGCCGGTGTCGCTTCCGAATGTTCTGGAACTTCGTCGCTTGGACCTGTTGCAGCAACTTGTCGATATTTTAACTTCACTTTTTTGTAAAAACAGTTTGCTTCACCTCGTCGCCAAGTTTCCTAATCAATAATTATTCTATGAAGCCAGTCTTGAACTGCAATGAAAGATACAAATCCTATATTCTAAAATGTCTAGCGATACTGATGGAATTATAAGAAAAAATTGTTTGCACAGCCCTACTGAAGCACGCTCCAAGAGGAAGTGCAATCACAAAGCTGATATAATTACGCTCGTTTTCATGCACCAAACCCCTCACAATTTAAATTATTTACTTAAAGTTAATTGGTTCCAGTTCCTAACTAAGAACTTAACCAGATAAACAAATAGCTATGCAAGTACATAAATTGTATTACAGACTTACCCAAATAGCCTACAGGTGTTTGGAATGAAATGGGGACGCGTTCTTGACTTGCAAGAATGTCTGTCAAAGAAAAGTAATGATTCCTTTTACCGAAAAGCGACATGGAATTACTTCTAAAAATCCTACAAAAACAATTCTACACGGATTACCGGATGAACACACTGTACACTTAATGAAAACCAGCTTACACTTTTACTTTGCACATTCAACTAGGAATCGATTGTTGGGCCGAAACGAAATAATCACGAGGACAAATGAAAATTGCTTAGAGTATAGAATAATAAGCCCAAAACGGGCGAAAGAATGACAATAGAATAAAAAATGGAATCTAGATTGGAGATTGATTGAAACATCTCTTTCATCTCTACTCATATCCCCTCTTCAAATATGTTTCTAGGACTTTGGCTAGCAGTCTACAATGGACTTTATAATTTCATGGAATTTCAAGAAAACCTTAAAAAAAACAACATCCTTGTTGTTTTTATTATATCTTATATATCTTACCATCAGTGTTTTTCTTTTAATGTAAATATGTATGAGTTAGATAAATGATATTTTTTTAGTTATCAATTTTGGTTGCTTTGTAAAGTTTTCTTTGATTTAAAAAAAAATATCTGTAACTTGATTTTAAATTGTATTTCTTTTATTATGTTTCTCTAAATAAATATTATTATTCAAGTTTATAATGGTATTTTTTAATTTTCCCATTTCATATTGGTTTGGTGCCTAACAATTGACGCTTGAGAAGTTAAACCAAGTTACGAAACTATCGACACTATCGATAGCTCTCCTACGATAGTATCGGAACTATCGATAGCTTCAACTATCGAACTATCGGCAACCCTAATATTCCATTGATTATCGTTATCTTTAGACTTTTCCCGCTCGTTTTGTTGTTGTTGTCTATGCGAGAATTTTTCATGGAATGAAAGTTCCATGGGAGTTTCATTGAGGTAACGCACAACTTTGAAAGGTAATTATTCAACAATTTATTGAGAAAAATAATGATTCCTAAAACTGAGAATTTGATACCGGGACCTATTGCTAAACATTGAAATGTCTCCCCTAATGAGAAAAACAAGATTTTTCTGATCAACTTTGGAAGTAGTTAGTCGGTAGAAATTAAATTAGAAAGAAAAAAATGAAGAAATTTAAATGAGAAAATTTTTGTAGAAAAATTGAGGATTTTTTCTAACCTGCTCCATCGCATTCATGTACAGAACAGGTTTATTTGCTGAAGCGAATTGGCAGTGACTTGCAAATCATTTTGAACTGATTGGAGACTGCTCAAGTGCGCATGCACGACTTCTACCAACTTTCGAAGTGATTTCTTATCTGCTGCTTAAACTTATCTGATTGGTTAATAACAAAGGCAAACGTGGAAAAATAAGGTAGATCAAAATAAAGCTACCTAACTGTAGCCAGTAGATGTTAGTTCAAATTCAGCTTGGTAGGGGCGAGCACAGCGGTGCATTCATCATACCGTTGACGTCTCCTTGTCATAGTTTAACGCATTAGGCACTTTTCACACTAGTGGGGGTTGAGTTGAAAGCAACCGAGTTAACATAGTGGGTGCGATGACGTGCGATGGTCGAAAAATAAAGGAAACGCCTTTCAAACTAGGCTCGCGTGAAATTCGGCGGGTGACCAGGAGTCACACTAGAGCCGGCTCGAATCACAAAATCACATACTACGAGTACGTTCGTCGAGACCCAGAGTCTCGGATCATGCTGAGGACGCAAATTCGAACATATTTTGATATTTTACCAGCAAACAGATCACGTTCATATAGCAACGTTTAAATTCATAGTTGGCATAGAAATTTTTATTCAGAAAATTAATTTTGTATTACCTATGAAAAACAGATTTTTCTAGTCATTCATTTAAGCACCTTTGACCCTCTTTCGCTGAGTTAATTGAATAGGTAATGAATGCAAAAAATGGGAAACAATAAGAATGCAAGCCACATAACTAAATATAAGTGCAAATTTTATACAATCTCTACACTTCATGGAAAAACATTGAATCAAGGATGTGTTTTTGGGCATTGCATTTTCATATCCACGTTTCATAGGTTTTCCACGAGGTGGAAAAAATTAGTTCAGTTGGTTTCCAAGCTAGATTATTCGCTGAGAAACTAACAGCTCGCTAAAAGT
The DNA here is from genome assembly GCA_030762985.1 of Adelphocoris suturalis. Lineage (NCBI taxonomy): Eukaryota > Metazoa > Arthropoda > Insecta > Hemiptera > Miridae > Adelphocoris > Adelphocoris suturalis. Next base: position 52,895,211 of record CM061046.1, on the reverse strand, counting down.
TCCTGGTTTTTTATATTTAGTTTTTTACAATGTGAATGAACTGCTAATTGACATCCTCCCACTTCGCCACCAAGAGTGGGTGTTCTGCTCCTTGTCATTCCCAGAGATTACCTACCCCTTCGTAATTATTACCTAATGATTTTTACGTTCTTCATTTGACAGTTTCTCTTATTTATTTTTTAGTTTTCAAGTAGATACCTACCTACCTACGTAAATAATCAAATTAACTTTTTCCGATATTCATTCCAATTTTATTTATTCGAATTTTTTCAAGTTTTTCGAAGCAGAAACCGAGAAAACATGGCGCTCCGCGCCTCACAGGGAGTGCACCCCCTTTGTTTCCACCTAAAGCCAAATGGCTTAACATTGAAAAATGCAAAACACGTTTTCACCTCTGGTGTCGGTAGTAGAGTCTCCCTACCAAAGTTCATCATCTTAGGGTGTGAAGGAGAGAATTGAGCTCACTCAGCTGATCAGGATGGACTCCGTCATGACTCTTGTTTTACAGAGAGGCTCCCTATCAAATTAAAATGTCCCAGGGTGAACAGGAGAGAATTTAGCTCAATCAGATTATCAGGAAGGAATACGTCATTGCATTCGTCTCTGAATGACCCAAAGAGTTCTTGCTATCAAATTTCAACTTTGTAGGGTGAAAAGGAGATAATTTAGCACACTTAGCCGATCAAGAAAGAGCCCCTAATTCTAATCGTCTCTAATTTTCATGTCCCTTTCAAATTCCAACTTTCTAGGGTGAACAGGAAAGAACTTAACTCATCAGCTAATCAGGAAAGAGCCCAGCATTTAAATTGTCTCTTGATGTCCCAGTGTGTCACCCTATCAAATTTCAACTTTCTGGGGAACAAAAGAGATACATGATTTGAATCATTAAATCAACAAGCTGACCAGGAACAAGCCTGGAGAGTCTCCCTGTCAAATGTCCACTTCCTAGGAAGAACCGGATAGAACTTAGCTCACTCAGCTTATTAGGAAAGAGCCCATCATTTCAATCGTCTCTTGATGTCCCAGAGAGTCACCACATCAAACTTCAAATTCCTAGGGGAAAATAAGAGATAATTTATATGAACCAGCTAGCTGGTCAGGAAAGAGCCCAGAGAGTCTCCCTATAATATTTTAACTTCCTAGGGGGAACAGGAGAGAATTTAGTTCAGCTGATCGGGAAAGAGTCCGTCATTTCAACCATCTCTTAATGTCCAAGAGAGCCACCCTATCAAATTTCAACTTCCTAGGGTGAAAAGGTTGACAGAGCCTCACCTACTACTTAGTAGTACCACCTTCCATGTGGAACCTTATGCCTTATTTTCGTAGGACGAGAATTATCGAAGTTATTATTCCTTAGCATTTTGCTTATCGGTTTGGTGTTTAAAAAACTGTGACGAAGACCCCCAGCCCAAAAACATATCCATGTTTACCCATTAGTGACTGAACTTAGGTCATCAAAAACATGCTGTTTACATTGGCGAAGATTTGGTACTACCTACTAGTTCAGTGCAGTCCAGAGAGGGAGAAAGCTGAGCGATTTTATTGAAGTCGACACCTTGCAGAATTTATTGGGGTAAGTGCCATAATTGAAGTATTTTTACTGTTTTTATATCGTGTTTCATCTTGGTTAGTGTTTCTTTGTAATAAGCTTATTCCCGCTGATTATTACAAAGGTTTAGTGGGTAAAAACCTAAGTGGTACCATTTGGTACTTGTGGGCAGTAGGTATATTGGTTACTAGCTGATGTGACGCACACAGTCGACCCAAACCCATCAACTTCTTTAGCTATAGGTAATAATTTACGACGGGCATTAGATAGCTTTTCTATTTTTCAACTGCTTTGGGTCCATGTATTTCCGTCATTACTAGTTTCTCATACATTACGATAGCCACCCTATATATTCCTTCAACGTTTTTTCTAATTGTCTTCTCTTTATTTTCGAGCAAACATACTTCTCTAAGATGCTATAGATATTTTACTAGCAGACGATGATAGGATGCCGTTGGATCCTATTGATGTGTACGCCAAACCTCCATCTCCTCAGCTCCAGTCACCTGAGGAAATGAAGACGACAATAGCAAAGTTCGCCATTTGCCCTTAAAACGTCTGCAGCCATCCAGAACGAATGGATCTAAATTTCAAAAACCCCCAACATGTCGCAACTACAGTTCAGGAGAGAAATATCATAGACGTACTCGTTACCTACGATGCATCATGCAAGAACCCAAGATCGTTAGGAAAATTCGTTGGGTCATCGAGAGTACTACTTTTAAAAAAAAAAGTGGTAGAGGGATTTAGGACACTTTATTTCAGTACACCCTGCATTGCGACTCAGAGGATTCTATCAGATTTTTCAAAAACCTTTTTCTGTCATGCTTTAGCAAACAGGAGAAGATCGGCATGAACCATCTTGGAAATATCATCTGGAAGTTTATCGTTTCCAAGGATTGTATCCGATTCGACCAAGTGCATCACAGAAGCACAAGATGTTTCTGCTCCACAGAAGCGACAGGTATCCATTGTTAGTTTCCCAATTTTCTTCAAATGATATTGAAGTGGGCTGTGGCCCGTTAGTAGGCCTACAGGTATTCTGATATCTTTCTTAGGCAAGGCAATTAAAACAGTCGCCTTCTTTGCCGAGGATGTCGCAGTTTTAGGCTTGGAAGATTCCGCCAGTATTCTACTCTCTTTTTCATCTCCCTATCTTTTGCCACATTTTGCAAATCGAGAGTACTTACCTAGGTACTCGAAACTATAAGCTTGGACTATGTAGAGCACTATATCCAGGACACTGTGGCAAAGACATTATGCAGCTACTAACAGCAAGTTCAGAACACGTACAATGTGGAGCAAATGTGAAGTGGTACTGTGAGTTGACTGCTTCATGTTATTTCATACTAAGGTTATTTACAATTGTATTTCTTGGATACCTTTGTTTCATTATAAATAAATTGTATTCCAATAAATACGCCAATAGACGATTTTAGATGAAATAATAATAAAAGGACAATTTTTCATTCGTTCAAAGACCTACTCACGAGGTTTAATCCTTCACCTCACTTCGGTACCTATGTGACCACAAGAACCGTTTGGGCAAATAAATTGGGACACAGAATTTTAAAAATATTTTTTCATGAACCTAGAAGTCATTAAGAGCAATCATTTCAAGTTTCACGAAAAAATATCGAAATGAAATAGTTATGGGGTTAAAAATGACCAACTGAAATATGATAGGTAGGCAGGTGTCTATTTGAATGAAAAAAAAAAAAAATATATATATACGAGTATAAGATTCGGAAATAAATAATGAGTCACTGAATCAATGTGGACAACTTCTCAGACCGCAGCTGACTCGACGGTTTAGTAGTGGCGGTCTCAAACACCGCCGACTTTTGTCTATGATACAATACAAGCTACAGCGGACCTTCGCTAGCGAGAAAAATAGCTCTCACATCACCTTCTTCTCCAACAGCTAGAAATTATCAGAAAAACGTTTATGATTACCTTTTAACAACCTGTTACCCACTAATTTTGAGGATCATCTCCAATATAGTCATTTTCATTCATTAACATCTTAATAGCTGCATTCAATAGCAACCATTGACATATTTATATCTGTATTTGTTATAAGCACTCTCTTTCAAATCCTCGTATTTTGTTAGTTCCCATAAATTTTGACATTTTATGTCTTTACTTTGGCACATAAACGAAAAAAGCGTTACGGTTGGTTTTCTGATGATTTCCGTTTACAACCGAGTTGTTGCTAGGGAAATGGTACTTCGTGGTTTTTCATCCCACAAAATTCGTTGGCCGTTCATTTGAAAGCTCTCGATTTATCCAACCATATTATGTTAACTCCTGCTAAGTTCGTGGCCAACAAGCTGAGTTATGACCATGGTTATATGAATAATTGTTTACACACAGGTGATCATTCTCAATATTGATATTGTGAACATGATTACAACTGCTTGTTAATTTCTGATGATTTCATTGAGGTGGTGTTTCGATGATTTGATTCATAGCAGGTGATCCGAAGCGGGGGTTAAATCGTTTTAATAGGCAATTTCTTTTATACTTTACACTCTAGGAAGCTGTAACTTCGTATGTAGCCTCTTTAGGACATTTACTTGACGATGCACAGGGTCCGGATCAGATGAGTGGCTCTTAAAGCTAATTTCTATGCTTTACACTCTAGGAAGCTGTAATTTCGTATGTAGCCTCTTTAGGACATTTACTTGACGATACCCAGGGTCCGGATCAGCTGAGTGACTCTTAGAGCTTGCATACGAGTCTGCAACTAAAGACATTAAATGTCCCAATGTGTTGCAGACTCGTATGCAAGCGTTTCTGATTTTCCCATGATTATCGCTAACAACCAAACCGTTGCTACAGAACTGTATCTTAGGCATTTATCATTGTACAAAAATTGTTCGCCAGTTGTTGGAAAGTTCTCGATTTACCTAACCGTTTGTAATGATCTGAAATCAAGGACGCTCTCATTTTGATCACTACTCTCAAACACAAGCTGCAAAGAAAAGGGCCAGGAACTTGAATAAATCGTATGATTTTGAATGGGCGATTCCATAAACGATGAGGTTAAATCTGATATTTATAATTTCAGACAGCATCAAGTATGGGGGTAGTCCAGTTCATAGTTTTCTTTTGATTTTCTAGTACAACCAAGCCGTTGCTGGAGAAATGAAACTTCTTTAGTTTTAGAATAACTTGGTAAAATTCAAACTCACACATTTTTACAGGTAGATGCTCCGGAATCAAATCCACAAGACTGAAGCATGAGGAGACGAGGGAATGAATAAAAATAGAAACCTTTTTAAATAATTTTCGCTAACATCTTTATTCATTTAATAACTTAAATCACTGGATGATTTCTTTTTAAATATATTTTTATCAATTGAAAAATAACGACACAATACAACTTAATGCAGAGATCACAGCCCAAGAAACTCTGAACTATTTACAAAGTATTCAACGAGATAAAAAAGAAAATAGAAATTGGGTTTTCAATGAAGACTATACGTCACACAAAACAAACATCTACTAGTTTACAATATTCCTTTTTTTCATTATGTACAGACGCCTCATTTTTTTTTCCTTTTTTGTATTATTTTTCTTAAATTTTGAAGCAATTTTTTTTAATGTACTTTTTTTTTACGCAGAATGCATCAGAGTAGAAATACGTCAACGTTTTCACCAACGATCAACGTTTATATTTTTAAAAACGGTCATTGTTCAATAGGTATTGATAACATTTTCAAGAAATATCTATTTGTGAAAGTTAATATTTAACGATTAGAAAGGAAACGTTGTTCTTATGATAACGTATACGGCCAACAATTTTTATGAAGATTACAATGAAGTACAAAAAGTATGGAATTAAATCAATTAAATCGTGCCTTTTTCAAAACTTGACGTGCCTAAACCGATGCCGTCTGCATATTTATTTCATTTTATTTTTTTTTAATACAACGTATTTTCTATAATTATTTGAGCAAACTGACATTAATTTACCAAATTGATATATACAACTTGTGGGTTTCAATATGGTATTTTTTTCTCTTCCAAGTGAGTTTTTTTTTTTCTCTTTTTTTACGAATATTAGTTTTTTATTAACCATTGGTAATACGTAGATATACAATCACATAGGTAAAAGTTTACTATTTTTAACGGATTTCGTTTAATTAATTTGTTGTTCACATTAAAGGAGATACATACTTGGTCAACTTTATTTATCTAACGTCAGTCACTATTTTTTTTTTTCTTTTTCAAGTTTTTTTCCAAATTCTCTTTTGATATTTTGAAATACGAGAACCATAGCAATTTTTGTACTACTTCGAACGGAAGTTTTCGTACTGTAAACGTAATATGAAGATGACTTGGTTAAAACAACGAAACCGTTTTTCTCTATTTTTTGTTTAAATTAATTTTCTCATGAGTTTAAAAACGTTCAAAGATTAATACATCCGTTATTTTTTCTTAAAAATTTGCAAGTATTCTCTATATATATTTTCTATATACGTAATGCATTCAACATAAAAAATGACGATATAGTACATACAAAAAAATTATCGTAATTCGATGTAGTGGAGTGATAATGAAATATTAGTTTTTTTTTTTACTTTTAACCCATTATTGCTTATACCTGGTAGTTGTTATGTACAGTATATACAACATAAATCGTTCTTCGGTAACCACAGGGGGAATATACTACAAACAGTGGCCACTATAAAGTTAAATAAAACGATTACTTTCTTCTTATCAACTAAATTTTTATACACACTTCTGTCAAAATAACGTTATATACATACGTGAATATACATATATCTGCATTTTAATACGCAAGAACAAATGTACAAGGTCATTGATTAATTAAAAATCTATAAAATCTATAGTAATGAACAAAATATACATCTTTGCATAAATTAAATATGACCACGAAGTTAAAATTAGAACTTAAAACTAAAAACATTACATCGCAAAAAAATGATTTAGTCCATTTCACATTTTCTTAGATTAATAAGTTCGTACACTAAAAATAAATGATAAACAAGAAGAGATATCGCGTTTTATAGAGGAGAATTCACGAGTGTCTTTAAGTCGTATTCGCGAGAGATCAAGTCACAAATTGTGAAAAAGGTTTAGAGGGAAAATCGAGTGATTCCTATACAATCGTCGAGGGGATTCGATACTTAGGGGTTTACAGGTCACAATCAGGGGTTTTAAGTCAGACAAAATTCGGGAAACATCGAGACTGATGGAAAATCTCGCATTCAGAGATAAATCTCTTGTCATAAATCGTGCAAAGTAAGGACGCATATAGCTCCAAGTACAATAAAAATCAAGGGGGAGAGAACACATAATGGTGTCATCAAAAGAAACGAGAAGTTTCAGCTGTGACAAACCAAATATGGCAATAGTGAATCATCAAATAAATTCAAACATGCAGTAGTAAGAAGTGACTTTCTGCTAATAAAAATCGAGTTGAAGTTGCTACATTTTTAATGAAAAAATCACTTGAAGTCAATTTTTCAATATTTTTTGTTTTGTTTTTAAAGCATAACTGCGAACAACTTTTTTTTTCTAAGAAAGGATTTGGTCGATTTTTCATTAATTTTTAGGGTTTGATAATTAAATTATAGTTAGTGGGAAAAACCCAGGTTTGAAAAATTGCATATGGAAATCACCTAGGTTTATGAAGGTTTGTAGAAGTTGAGACGAATGCCAAGTAATAGAGAACCAAAGAGCTCTTGAAACACGAAGTACTAGACAGTGGCGATGACAATGAGAAGGTGAGCTAGTTCAGCCACTCGGTGAAGGAGATCGGGAGCGATCCTTGCAAGGCTTTCGTTGGCGAAGTCGCAAGCCGGGAAAATGTGGACTACATAAGCAGGCTGTCGAAAAAACAAAGACCAATATTATTTATCAATATAACTTTAGGTATTGATTAGATTGTACATTATAAACAACTACATCTAAAGTATATCTCAAGGTGAGCGTCCAATGGAAATCTCTGAAATCCAATTAGCTTAAAGTTGGTAAAGATATTGGGCCCTAAAGTGGGCGAAAGCACTTTGCTTATGATGCTAGTAAACTGGGCTCACAGGACCCTCTTCCGCTTGCCTGACATCTGGCACTCTGAATCTTCTTGTAAAATGTGTATCATTATGGCACTAAGAACCGGTGAAACTGTGGTGCGTACTATAGATTTATACACGGTTCACATATCAAGTTTTCATACGTTCCTCCAATCTACAAGAACGCTAAGTTTACGTCCAAAGATTCATCTGTTAATTTTACAAGGAAACATATACGCAATAGGGGTAAGCGAGCAGCAAAGGGAGGCAGCAGATGGTGAAGTGAGTGAAGAGACTTCCGTGGTCCTAATTCACCAAATATATGAGTGACGGGCATTTAGGCATCTCCAACTATTGATCAAATGGGTTAAGTTGCTTGGGAACACAGAAGGATCAGTGAAGTTTCGAGGTGATGGCAGTGTTTTCTGCTGTTCCATCACAAATTATCTTTTTTTTTGTAATCGAGTCAATTTAAAACTCTTTTCACAGTCAGCTGGCAGGGCTCCTCGATTCAAACTGAGTTTAATATCACGTCAATTGTGTAGGAGTGGCACGGAACGCTGATGGCATTAGAGGAAATTTAGTTACATTGCGAAAAGATTAGGAATCTTTTGGGCCTCCAACAGGATTTTGAAACAAAACCAATGTATGAGTGAGTTCATCGTCATGCGATTCTCCAAAGTCATGGGGCCCCACTGGTATATGATACCCATGGGTTGGATGAATGGGCCCCATCGGTAGCATTCAAAAACTCTACTAGTAAGCTAAACTCATAACCACATCATAAATGAGATATCAACTGCTTAATAAAAATTACCTGTTGAGAGCCAGGTGCTGCGATGTTGACAATACCAGCTGCCTGCTTCTGCTGAAGGTAGGTGATGAAGCCCTGGTTGAGATTGTTGCTTTGCTGGAGAACGTCCATGTGATCCCGGCCACACGGCAATGCTAAGAGCATGCAATGTTCGTTGTCCATCTGGGGGAAAAATACCAAGTTTAGAAATTAGAATTTATGAAATAAATATTATACTCTACCAGTAGATCAAGAATAATAGTTTCGAGACTTTAATAGGGATAATAATGGAAGAGTTAGGTACGTTTAAAGAACATAAGAAAATACAGCACATACTGCTATTAGAATCCTTTAGATTTATGTAAATAATACCTTGTTAGGGGTTAGCTACTTACTTGCATTTTTCGAGCGACCCCTTCAACTTGAGTCTGCTCAAGCCTCATGCGCTGTGCGATTCTGAGAGGTGGAGTAGAGCCATCGCTGTTGCATGGAAGGGACTCGCGTGCTACGACTGGATTGCCAAAGACAAAGTGCATCTGAACAGCAGCCTGATCGTTCTTAAGCGCAAGAAGTCCCTGCCACATGACCGGGTAACGCTGAAGCAGCATTAAAAGGCTGTCAGCTTGTGGGGGAACCTGAGAGGCATGTGGTGGTGTCTGGAGGCGGCCTGTGTTTGGAGGGTTGTGGGGGCGGTGAGCTGGTGGCGGAGGGTGTGGTGGTCCTTCGTAATAAAATTGTTGCCCTGTTCTGTGCATGTATACTGGTACAACTTGGGGAGAGTCTGTGGTACGGTCATGAGGTGAGCCTCTTCGAAGCTCCAGAGGAGGAGAAGCTACCATGGCACTGGCAGCAGCTGCAGGAGTAACTGTTGGCCTGTCGTCCATCTCCGATCCCTTCACAACACCACCTGAAAATTTTGGTGTATTAACAATAATGAACAACAACAACAATAATGAACCATTGTTAATCGACAAAAAAAAGAAAGAAAAAGTTTGTACCCCTCCCTCAAAATTTGTTGGTTTACGTTTCAAAATACTTGGATTCCAAAAATTGAATATATATACATACATATATCCGTCGTTCACCATAACTTTTCTCCAAAACTAATGGACCGAATTTTACGAAATTTGGCTCAAAAATTATACATCAACCTTCCGTAATCTCGGCATTACTGCCAATCAAATTCGAGGGATGAAATTCTCAGAGGTTGGAATATTAAAAAATCAAGATATAAAAACTTCCAAAATTAAACGAATATTTCTATTTTATTTAGAAATAAATCAATTCAATAAATCAAATGAGACCACTTGGAGCATTGTAGGACCAACTGTTCACGCTCTAGACGGTTTCAAGTGTAGGAAGGGAAAAACATCGTCAAGAATGTGAAGCGACTTTGGCATGCAATTGTAGTAAGCTGAACATCCGTTTGCCTGATATTTTAATATCCGATGTTTCTGCACATTGAATTAGGCCACCCGGGTTGGTTTCCCATAGGGGGATCTGTACGTATAAGCCTGAACGGCATACAAAGCAAATCTTCCATTCTTTACAAAATCTTGGACATATAAGCAGGCAGGAGGCTGGGCTGGGGTTCGATCTCTGCTGAGGAGGAAATAATTTTTACTCACCACATAGCAATCGTGTTTATTTATTTATTTCTATCGTATTTATCTTTCCTTATTTTCTTACATTAGGTAACTTTGTCCATGTAGTTATATTTAGATATTGTGCCGATTAATAATATAATTATTTATGAACCAGTAATCTGCGTAGAAGGGCTATCTAATACACAAATAATAAACCGTTGTGTGATAATGTGCAGCGTTTTTCCCTAAATGAACAAAACAAAACTAAACACCAAACGACATAGCTCACTCAATTTTAACAATCTTGGAATTGAGGGTTTGGTTACTCTGCAAGCTAAGAAAGAGTGTTTTTGGAGATCGTAAGGGATTGAAAATCCTTCTGTTCGAGATTGAAAATTATGAACATGGAGTAATTCAGAAATCAAAAGGTTGTACAAATCAAAGGTTTACACGTTGATTGACAAGTTAAAAATTCTTCCGCCGATCTTGACCAACTGATTGGTTAGCGCCACTCAAAGTCCGTATTCCTTTTAAGTGAAAAACTGTTTTTCAGAGTTAAGAGAACTTAATTTTTTCCTTCAAACAAAATCAAGATGAATCGCCAATTCGCATTCAGTTATTATTCCAACAGGATCCTAATCCTCTTGTGCCACAACTCATTTTCACGGTCCTACAGAACAGTGTTCTTAATTACCCCCTACTTTTTTTTTACACGGGATAATTAATTATGAAAAATTGTTTCCTAGTGTTTGGTTACACTTGATGCTTACACAGAGACATATATCTACTCACCCCACAAAACTGTTGTTTCCAATTACTGCTACTACCGCGAATTGGCGTCAATCTCATGCCATAAAAGTGTCGTGCATGTGTGTATGTTGGATGACGTACTAACTAAAGGGTGGGTGGGTGATGAACAGATACATTCAGAAACAACATAAAATGTTCGACACAACATATGAATAAAACCGCGCGCCATTGATTACCTACTGAGGGTGGACAAATGGACTTTGCTACCCTAATGGCTAAAATTCAATAACATTGAGAATGTTTTAGTTGGCTCTTGATATCCGATTTGGATTGTGCCTGATTTTTCACTCATCTCTTGTCCCAAAGAGACTTCCAACCAAATGTCACATTACAAGACCAACTCAGAGAAACTTAACTTACAAAGCTGATCAAGATGGAGCCTGTTTATTATGGTGGTATCAGGAAATTTTACGTGGATCAAGGCGAGCTCGTAGTTTTGAAACTTGATGAATTTATTCATAATTACCCCAGCTGTACTAACTGAACAAATTTATTTCCCATTTTTACTTATACTCTAACAAAAATAATAGGTAATGGAAAAATACTAGAAAATATTTTTTACTTCACAGCTTTATGTGCTAAATCACCTTTGGGAGCAGTGGATCGGTGATAAGGTCCAGGCATACCAGCTGCTTCTCGCAAGTAAGGTGATTGAAACACGAAAGGTGGATGTACGTAATGGTGGTGTGGAGGATAAGTTGATACGTGTTGGACGACTTCTCCCTGAAAATATAGAAGATTACAATTAATTTTACACCATAAAGAAATACATCTTTACATTTCATATAAACATTCATATACGTATCAGGGAACTCATGAAAGTGCGATAACATCAAACTGATGAATCCAGGAAAGCAAGGAATTGAAGGGTTAGTGCAAGCAAAGAAGATGGATGGAATAGGTAAATCAGAAAACTTCCTGCCTAAAAGTGACCAAGTGAGAGTGATGAAGGAGAGATTGTGATAAATACAGTCGTGATTTATTGTGTATTCATTGGTATCAGACAAATATTGTTAATAGCTCTGATAATATCTGGCTGATAACAGACAACGTCTGCCAAGTTGGGTGTGACACAGCTTCCTCGTTTACGTATCATGAATGTATAGATCAAAGAAAAGTTTTAAATGATCTTGTATAAGTCCATAGTGGAAAAGAACAAATCAAGAAGTAGCGTGAAATGTCATAATTGGTCAATTAAGAAACGAAAAAATGATACTCAATGTAATTTACGTTTGTGCAAACGCAGAATGACCTGATGAGTTGAAAACAATGAAAAAGGTACGGGACCATCTACAAACCTAACCCGCGCATTCTCTGACAATTTCATCGAAATTAAGGACGTTAAAAGGATTTCAGATAGGTGCATGCGCAGTAGCTATGAGATAAAATCATGTTGAAGTTGATATGGGATGATCAAATCGTCATCCCCCATCTATCATCCGAATTTGAGCGAGATCAGACGACTAGGGCGTGAAAAAATGGAACATAATGGAATTTACGTTTGCTCATGCACAGAATGAAGTAATAGCTTTGTTCCAACAGCGCTTTGAGAGCGACCCCCGTGGCTCTTCCAGAGTTGCAGAGAGTTGCCAAGGGGTTAGCTCCATGGTCGCCCACTTTCGTTGTTGAAACACTTCGGAGCTCACCCGAGAGTTCAAATCGATATATAATCGATAACTTTGGACCGTTTCCGATCTTGCATGAGCACCTCTTTGTCATCATCGGAAGAATCAAAAAAAAAAAAAAAAGGTACAACTCTTTGTCAGATGAGTCTTCCAAATCATCATTTGAGAAAAAAAATGCATCCATACTCCAAAATTTGAAAATAATAGAATAGAAATAATAGAAAATGATTGTTGATGAAAGTGAGATGTGATAACAAACGCAGTGAAAAAAAATTGTTGACGTTTAGAGAAGGTTACGCGGATTGTAGTTTACCCAAGGATAGCAGGTTATTAGAAAATGCGCATGCGTAGGGCTCGGAGCTCTCGATGAGACCCCATCAAAAGTGTGGGGCTGCTTGGGGCACCCCCGGAGCAGCTCTGGGGGCGCTCTAAGATCTGTTGGAACACCGGGCTCCCAACTCCACAACCTTGTTGGAACGCAATTTCGGGCTCTGAGCTCCTCTAGGGCGCCTTTTTGTCGTTGTTGGAACAAAGCTATTGATTTGACAACAATGAAACTGACAGGCGACTGTCTACCCCCTAGCCCGCACATTCCCTGAAAAGTTCATCCTGATCGGATGAAAACTGTGGAAAATAAATTTGTTACACGGATTTCATATTGGCGCATGCGCAGTAGCTATTAATGATACAACCATGTAGAAATTGATATAAGATGATCAAATTGTCATCCCCCAATTACCATCCAAATTTGAGCGAGATTGGACGACTAGGGCGTGAGAAAATGATGCTTGGTAGAATTTACATTTGCGCATGCGCAGAGAGAGGTATTGAGTCAAGAACGGTGAAACTGATAGGGTACCGTCTACCCCCCTGAAAATGTCATCCAAATCGGATGAAAACTGTGGAAAATAGGTTTGTTAGCGGACACACGATAGAACAGACTCGGAACCAAAGTTGTTCAGAATGGTCTAAAACGTAAAAAACGAGTGGAAATTTTGATTTTGGAGACCAACAATTTTTTCTCCCGAAAGTGAAAACCATGCTTCCGCTACCTTTTAGGTAGTCTCGGAAGCAAAAAAATATGAAGCACAACGAACGGCCGTGAGAAAAAGCAGAGTGGATGCATAATTTAAAAAAGATCGTTAAATTCTGTGTATTCAAATTCAAACAACTTTTTCGAAGCTACAGTAGAATTGTAGGCATACTACTTTTTATTTAACAATGATTATGTTAACGGTGATGGCAAGTAAATGCGCGGTGTTTCACTTGCTATGTGAATGGGTGTTTCACTTGCTGTGTTCACTTGCTTGTGAATATTAGATTTGCGATAAATAGTTTGAGGGAAGAGATAAAAAAATAATGGAAAATCAGAGGGTTAGTTGTTAGTACCTGTTGTTGAGTAGAATTCTGGTGAGCGGGAGGTGGGCTTTGCCTCTGTGACCAGGGAGGGTTAGGCAGTAGTTCCGCCACCACGCTATGCTGTTAGCAATCACATAACATAACCGTCACCACAAGTGTTAGGCGCGAAAGGAGGAAAAAAAGGTTGAACCAACGATATAAGAACAAGAGGCTCGAAAGAAAAACACTATTTTCACGGATTCCACAATGTTTTCAAGTAAAAAAACTGGACTTCAATCAGCTATGAGTCTTGTTAGATTTAGCCTTGTTCAATCGGATTAGTAAGAAATAGATATGAAGCCCAAATTATCATAGCCAGTATCGAAAAAAAGTATTATGGAAATCGTGAAAAAGTATTTTCTACCTATAGATAACATATAAATCTGAGAAGTTTCTTGATATGAATTTATGATGCTTGAATTTTGCAACGCTAAAAAAGAGTTTTATAAAAGAACCAACCCAAAATTGTGAGTTAAACTGAAGAATTTTGGGGTTAAGAATAAAATAATAATCATAGCATGATTTGATAGAAAATTTATTTGCAAAGTGTTACTCCTGGAAAACTGTGACTTGCAGAAATAGAACCTGACAACTGAGCTGCTGTTAGTCTTATTTAATTTACCACTTTCATAACTCAACGAAACCGACTAGAGCATTATTTTAGAGACCACAATCAAATATATACTCAATGGATCTTTAATCTTATTTCCAAAATACAAGTTAACGATTGCAACAATTATAAGAACGAGATTTGGCAAAAACTTGATTGATTTTATCCTACCAATTTCGAAAATACGACAAAGATGAATACCACGGTTAGTTCAAACCATACCGCCACCATTAAGACCAGTACCATGCATAGGAAAGTTTATATATCTCAATTTCATGCAAGTGCTCAAGCTCTTTATGGAGGTAGAATTTTCCCAATGAAGAAATAAACAATACAAATATTGCCTTCATCAGTAATCGAATCAAGTGCCTTAACCTTAATTACTGAATTTTAACAGCACATGCACCATTTTTTCAAGTTAAAATTGGAGCAGAATTGTAACACCATGGATCATTCAAGTCGAAAAATTAAAAATAGTAGTTGGAACTCTAAAATATGCATTAAACGTTAAAAACTGAATTTTTGGGGTAGGTTATAAATTACCTCATGATTTTTTGATAATTTCCCCACGATGAGTGCACTAGCAATGCCTGTACTTACGATAGATACCCAAGATAAACTATGCCAAAATGGTCTAAGTTGTTTGATATACCATCAAATTAATGGAATGCAAATCTTTAAAAAATTGAGATGCGGAGTTAATACCATTTCAATAATAGTATGGTGAATATTTTGAAGCTTATTGTTCTTAATCGGTACCATTTTCAATTTTTCAACTTTGCTGGTCAATCACACCAATATCGGATGATTGGCGAAGGTGAGGAATTCAGGTATAACCTTCTCCCGATACCACTGATGTTGCAAGGCAGAGGGCTAGATCGTTATTGGTTCCAAGATTCACGAATGAATGAAGAGAAAGCTAAATCGAAAAATCACAAAAATTGCGGGAAAAAGTTCGTTATTGTTAGTCTTTTGGGACACCATGTATAATAAAAAATTAGGTTGGAATAACCCAAGTTTTCGATAAGGAAAAAACTTCAAAATATCGACGATATTCTACACCTATTCTATACACCATAACGTTAAAATTGAGATTCACGATTCGGGTTTATCAAGTTTTAAGCTTGTTTTTATTTACTAAAGAACTGATGAAGTATGAGAACGAGTAAAATTATTTGTATTTACTAATGTAATCCGCCCAGTCTCAATCTTCACTTCATCCATTAAAGCCAATTAATCTTGGAACTGTCCAAACGTAACACGATGTGCATACTGCCGTTTACTCCCAAGTAATGAATAATAGTAGCTTAACATTATTGAAAATTCCCAAAACTAGATATGAAACCTTCTGACCCACACGTGTTAAGTAACAATATAGAGACCACAAGCAATTTTTTGAACGAGATGGAAACTTACCATAGGTGCCTCGTAAGCTGAAAGAGACATTCCAGGCTGAACGACTTGGCCTCTTGGAGGAGGGACCTGGGCGGATGGTGATGGTACAACAATGTGCTTCCCATCTCCAACTCTGGTGCTTTGGGAATCTTGACTAGTCTTCACCAGAACTCTGGCGCTTGATGCTCCGGTCACCATAGGCTGTTGATGTGCTCTCAAAGGTGGGCTTGCTACAGAACCAGTAAGAAGAGCTCCTTGATGGGGGGCTGGAGAGCCAACAATGCCTTCACGTGATAGCGCCTGTAACATAAAAATGTTTGACTAAGACTTTTTATCAATTACCACCCTATAATTAAGTTCAAACAAAGGATCCAATAGTAGCTTAGAATGAGAACAGGAAGTACTTACGTTCCCCATGGTTTGATGGTGGATATGAGCTTTAGGAGCCATTGGTCCTTTAGAAAGCTGAGTAGGTGGAGGGGGAACTTGTTGTCTCATCCTGCTTGGAGTAACACCAGGGTGTATGTGGGATTTCGGTGTCATAGGCACGACTCCGGACATGGGTACTTTGGGAGGAGCTCCGCCCATGAGAGGAACTTGAGGAGGAATTTGAGATCCTCGTCCCAGATGAGCTTCAATTGGGTGACCAGTAGGAACCATAATCTGATCAAAAATAAAAATCAATTGTAGCATTTTACAAATTGTGAGTAACTCAATGTATTCAGCAAAATTAGAGGAACTTTCAATAGACACAATACAAATATTAAACTAATAATCACAATGCAACTCAAATGAATTTACCTTGATAGGACCAGAATGAGCTGCAGGAGGAGTTGCAACAGGAGGTGATGGTGAAGGTTGAGAAGATGTTGGTCGAATAACTGTTGTAGGTCGGGGAAGTGGTGTACGGGCAACTGATTCTTCCTTCCCAGTAAGATTCAGTAGCCGTGCTCGTTTCTCAGGAGGCTCTCCTTCTGATGGTTCTTTACTTAAGTGAGTGGCTACATTTCCTCCAGCTGTACGATGCATGTCTCCTACAGGAATGTACTGACCCTCTTCTGACTCAGTCATGGGAATTAAGAGCCCAGTTACAGGATCAATGAGTTTAGTTGGTTCACCGGCAGAGTTTTTGTACCGGGCTTTGATTATTGAGGCCTGAGGACTTATGTGAGCCGAAGGTGGATGGTGGCTTGCTACTGGGTGTACTGACATAACTGGGTGCACTGAAGTAGCAGGATGCACTGAAGTAGCAGGGTGCATTGAAGTTACAGAATGCACTGATGTCACAGGGTGTACTGAGGTAATAGGGTGTACTGAAGTCGAAGGATGTACCGAGGTCACAGGATGTACTGAAGCTATTGGATGGACTGTTGGTACAGGTAGATGAGCTGGCCCAGAATGAGCAGGTGGAGGTTGTCCAGAATGGGCTGGTGGAGTTTGGCCTGGTACAGGTTGCATAGGAGGAGCATGGGATGTAGTAAGTTGAACAGGTGTTACTTGTACATGGCTAGTCACCACAGGGATGGAAGCTGCATGTGCTGGAGCTGGAGGTGTTGAGACAGGGTTGTGTGAAGTTGTTATGGCTGCAGGAATTATTGGTATCGAATTCTGTTGAGAACTAGGTGTACTGGGGGTAGGTGGAGGAGTTGGTTGGCTGATAGATGATGGAGCCAATGTTACAACTGGTGCTGTAGATGCAGCATCAGGCGGTGGAGGTGGTTGTGGTTGTGTAGTCGGCACAGGTATTGGCTGAGGAACTGGAGTTGATGCTTGAGGGCTTTGTTGAGGAGGAGTTGGAGGGAGCTGAGGAGTAGCTGGTGAAGAAACAGCCTGAAAAACCAACATACATAATTAAATATACTAGCTATCAACGCTACTGTATACATTGAAATTGATTTTTGAAAATTTAGGAGCTGAAAAAGAGTTGTAAATTCATAAATAAAAAGAATATAAGAGTGCCTTACAGGTATTGGTAGAGGTGCTTTGGCTGGTGATGGTTGCCTTTGTGGAGTGGGAGACCTGTTTCCAAGAGGAGGATGAGGCGTGGTGGGTGTTGAGGCAGGCACTGGGTTAGGTGAGGCTGATCTTTGCCGGGTGTTGTGTGCTGGCACAGGGACCTGTAGTGTAGAGGCTGCAGTAGTTTCCCGTCCAATTTGCTCACCACGTGCAGTCTGCTCTCCTCTACCTGCTTGTTTCCGACGAGGTGACTTTCTGGTGTTTTCAACGGGAACTGGAGTCAGGTTATGGACAGTACTCCTTGTGGCTCTTCTACTTGGCCTGCCCCGTGTCACAATCATATCCTCAATGATGTCATCATGGGAAGGTTTAGTACCATCCTTCTCCTGAAAATGTTGTATTTTACTTTGAAACTTACATGAAACAAAGCCTGAATCAACTTACTGTTCATAACAAATATTATCAACAGAATACCAGAGAACATTAAGATTTTACAAATGTTCAAACTCATGCCCTCATGCTTTTGTGGAACAATGATTGTCAACATTTTCACCAAAAGAAACACACTTCACGTTATAGAAACAATAGATTATCAATTATAACTGTTAATCTGTTTGAACATCTACAAACAGAGTTTTTCTAAAACCCAATAAAAAATATTGAAAATTTTGCTTATCATATTAGAACTATACTAAATTAATACTACTATCAAGAAATTGACTACCTACTACCTTCTCTAAATTTATAAAACTTGAATTTTTTATTTACACGAATTGTAAAGGAATTTATCAACCGAAGTACATGCCCAATATGAAACAGTTGCTTCATGTCATACATGAATTAAGCAGTAAAAAAATAAAGTGCATACCTGCAATCGGCGAGACTTTCTTGTAGTTGCACCAGAGGGAGTCGATGACGTGGGGTGTGGTGCGGACTGGGGTGGTGGTGAGGGAGGTTGCTGAACTGGCTGTGTTGGTGGTGGAATGTGGACTTTTGGCGTGGCTGCTGGCTCAGGTGGGCTTTTAATGGTCAAGATCAATCTAGGACGACCGGTCTCTTCTTCTGAATCATCTCTGAACTCATAGATGTCGGTAGAGGGTGTGGTGTTTGGAACATTGCTGGCTCTAGTTCTTCTGGTAGAGATACCACCACGACCTCCAGTGGCCTTCCTCTTTCTACCACCTCTACCTCCACGAGCAGGAGGTGTTGATACAACCAGCTCTGCTTTAGGTACAACTGTGACATTGAAAACATTAGAGATTAAAGGTAAAATATCAAGATTAGGCATAACTGGATTTAGATATTAGTATATAAGGAAATCGGATATTTTTTATTATGAACATTTTTCTTACCTTCTCTCTCAGCTGATAGTCGGTCCTTGGCTGCACTAAATTTCGGAGTCCTATCATCAGGTGTTTCATCATGTTTAACTTCTGGAGATTTATGGACTTCAGGTGGGGTAGGAGTTTTCTCAGGAACAGGCGTTTTTTCTTTCTCCACAATGATCTTCTCAGATTGGGTGTCTTTTTCTACAGATTCTTCTTCAGATTCGATGTTTGATTCAGGTTTTTCTTTGACATCAACAACTGGACATTCAATAGATTTTGGTACAACTTCTACATCTGGGAGCTTTTCCACAGGCTTGGGATCAACCTTAGGTGGCTGTTCAGTAATTGTCTCATTTTTAAGAACATTCTCATCAAGGACTGGTTCAACATTTGGCAGGTTGGGAGATTTGTCTTCTACCTTAGGTAGTTCTGGCTCTGGTTTTATTTCATCGATGGGTGGAACTGTCAACTTTTCTGTTTCTTTGCTCTCACTAACTTGCTTTTTTCTCATAGCAAGCTCCCTTACTACTTGTTCAATAGGCTTGACAGATTCGGTTTTAATAGGCTCAGATATATTAATCCTTGGTTTCCATGTTGATTGTTGCTGTTGCTGCTGCAGTTGTTGCTTATTGGCTGCTCTTAGAGTAAGATCTTGGATTACAGCATTAAGTGGCTTGTCATCTTGTAATGACTTCTTATCATTAGGCTCGACTTGGGGCGTTTCATTATTGGTCTTCAAAGAAACAATAGGCGGCTTTGTGTCAACTTCGTCCTGTGGAGGTGGTTTTTGATCTACTGGGCTCACAACAGGTGATATTGGAGGAGCCAATGGTGCCACCGGTTGTGTAAGGTCAGAGGAAAGAGAAATTGGTGGTTTTGGTGTTCCAGGCACACTCAAATTTTGTTTATCATCTTTATCTAGCTGATTAGATTCAGATGTTAATCCTTTAGGACTGACATCTGAATTCTTGGTTATAATTGCTGAGGCAGCTGGCTTCAGATTGAGCTGGCCAGGAGAATGTTGCGAAGGTTGAGTTGGTAGAGGTTGGCTGGGAGTAAGGGTAATAACTTTTTCAGGATGAGGAGCTTCAATTGGAGTTAAAAGTAATGCAGGATTTGGTGGGACAGGGATGAGGTTTTTCCCAGTAAATGGAGGCGAGCTTTTTATATGATCATCAATATTAACGGTTTGCAGTAATGGAACAGCAGGAGTTATAGTTCGGTTTGGAGAAGGCTGACTTATTACTGAGGGTTTCAAGGGTTGTATGTTGATGTTTTGCAAGGGAGGAACTTGGACATGAGATGTCACAGGAATCGATGGACGGATTAGTTTCAAGTTTTGTGGACTGATGGGGGGAGTAGGAGATAGTGGAGATGCAGTTGTGATGACATGAAGCTGCTTGGACTGTAAAACAGGAGATGATGATGGTACAGATGATTTGGGGTCTTTTAGAGTTGGAACAAGAGTGAGACTAGCTAGTGGGTGGATGGTTCTCACAGTAGGAGTAGCTGCTGATTGGTTTGGCGTTGATAATGTAACTGTTGTATTTGATTTTGATTGCGATAAAAGAGAGGGTTGTAAAATGTGAGCACTTACAACAGGTTTGAGAGTAGGAAGTGGGTTTATTGGCAGGCGATGCCCAGATTTTCCAACATAGCTGGTTTGCAGGCTAGAATTAGGGGTTGGTGGTGTAGCAGAGACTCCAGAACTAAGGGTAGATGAAATATGAGTTTCAATTTTCGGGGTGAGCTGAGGAGTTGAACTCACAACTTGAATTGGTGGATGAGAAGTTTGTACCAATGGAGGGGGCCTTGACATGGAGGTTTGAATAAGAGGCGGAGGTTGAGACAAGGGTGATTGTTGAACGTGTAATGTCTGCTGTACATGCACCTGTTGAGATGAAGCAGTAGATGATAAATGTAAGGCCTGTAGTGGTACCACTTTCTGTCCCTGTGAGGGCAATGTAGTTACTTTTTCACTGTGAGGAAGTGAAACTGAAGCGACATGAGGTATTATAGGAGTAATGAGTGGTGGAGGCTGATTTTTAAGTTGAGCAGTCACAGTAGTAATAATAGTTGGTATAGACTTGGAAACAACTTCTGGGGGAGAAACTGTCTTTGCAGTCCACCCTTGTGAAAGAGAAATTGATGTCTCATGCTGTTGATTTGGTTGTGATAAAGTGGGTTTTGAGGTTGTAGTCAACAAACTGACAGTAGTTGTAGAAGTGGTTGATTGGACACTAGATTCGGTGCAAGTGATCACAGTGGAGGCAGAGGATAATGGAAGACTGTGTTGAGCAAGTGGTGGGGCCAATGGCTTGACCAAACTTGGTGAAGCTATATGGTGAATTCTTTCAATTTTCTGGAAGTTGACAGAAGACTCAGACCGGCTACTCAAGGGAACTAGTGATGGAACTTCTGGTTGAGAAACACTGACAGCAATAGCTGACACTTTTTGGGGAATCACAATAAGTTTAGGCATGTCAATTGGAGTAGGTGCTGCTTTTTCAACCTGCTCTTGGCTCTTAGGTGGACTGATTGACCTTACAGAAAATTCTTTTGGTGCCTCAACAACCTTCTTCAACTCCGATACATTATTGGTCTCTTTCTTTGGGGGTTCAGGCAAATCTTCTTTGGAAACTGAGAATACGGATTGATCTGGTTTACTTCCAGTTTTATCTTCACAAGATGTCTTTTCTGGAGAAGGTTCCTTTGAAGGTTGTTCTTCAGTAAGCTCAGATAATTGTTTCACAACAGGTTGTTTCTCTGGAACCTTTTCAGGTTCAAATGAATCAGAATCTGAAGCATCTTTCTTATCTGTTTTATGATCTGGAGTTGGTGGCATCTGTAAGGGTCGTGGACTTTCTTTCAACGAAGAATCAGATGAACATGCTAAAGACATCATAATTCGCTCTTCGAGACCTTCCCTAGTGTCATTCTGACGGTAAAAGTTTGATGGAATATCTGGAGTTCTCGGAGGTCTGGAAAAGTCTATTGGATCATATGTATCTTCAGTATCAGTATCAATATGCAAATCAGAATCTGGAGTATCTGGCTTTGGAGTATCTTCGTAACCCTCAAATCCACCTCCGAATGTGTCTTCCATAAGTAACGCAGCAACAGCATCTTCGGTTTCTTCCTGGGAAATTGTGGTTGTAGGTTTCCCATCTTCACCAGTCACTGGGGTTTCCTCACTTTTACTCTTATCATCATACTTGTGATCAGAATCATCAAGGGTGGTACATGGGGATTCAGAAATACTCTTGACTGCTGTTTCATGGATGTTTTCGTCAAGCTCAGAACTAAATCCAGGAATACCTGGTTTCTTGGAAACAATGTTACTAGGCTGTGATGGTGGAGGACTATCAAGTAAACTAGACATTGATTGTTGTCTGAGATCAGGAGTGGTATCCATTTCCTCATCACACTCAATTTTGGTTTCTTTCTTGATGTCAGCTTCGTAACCTTCTTTTGTTTCAGTTTCCTCTGGTTCATCATTCACTTCTTCCTTTATTTCAATAACAGGAAGCCGTTTCTCGTCCTGAGATTCCAACGCGGATTCCTCCTTAGGCAGATTTGAAACAGCATCACTCTCCTCCCCCTTCAATGATTGGTGATGTTTGCTTTTCTCATCTCTGGACTTCTTTCGTTTCTTCTTCTTGGTTTTAATAGGTTCATCCATGTTGATGTTATCACAAGAATCCATTAGTTTTGCTTCTATTGCTCTCCCTGCTTCATCCAATTCTCTCATTTTCTTTTCCCTTCGTTTTTTCTCTTTCTTACGAATGTTTTCACGTTCTGATTCAGAATCAGACCCATAGACTTGAGAAACGTTCCATTTGTTGCTAATTGCTTTACCTGAATCGTCAGAAAGGGGTCCGAATATATCTTCCAATTTATCATCTCTCTTGTTTATGGTTTCACGTTCTGCTCTCTTTTTTCTTTTCTCTTCGTCATCCTTATCTCTATGAGCCCTCTTCTTTTCTTTCTTGGAAGAATGTTTCTTGATAGCCCCTTCTTCATTTTCCTCTAAATTCTTTTGCCTTTTTTGCTTCTTCTTATGAGACTTTTTTCTATGTTGTTCAGACGCTGTGCTATCCAATGAATTTCTTCTGAAAGATTCTGGTGAAGATTGTAAAGGTTGCTGGACTGGTTCTTCGTGAATGCTATTGCTGTTGGTAAAATGGTTGACTTCAACAGGTCTACTTTGAAACATGTCACTAATATTTTGCAGAGGCTTAGCTTCATTTCGGATGGAGTCTTCAAAACCTAGATCCCCTTCGCTGTCATCTGAATGAATTCGTATGGGCTTCATGATTCTAGGTGTAGAGTTAATTCTGGAAGAATCATCTTCAGATGTGTCGGACATAATTTTTCTGCCTTTTGGTTCAGCGTCAAAAGTGATACTCCTACTAGTCTTGACTTTGGGTGTACTGTGTTTGATGATAGCAGTATCATCTTCAGATATATCTGATATAATTTTACGAGCTGATTTGTTCTCCTCATGGAAAGAACCTTTGCGGCTCTTGCTGGTGGGCATCACAGAATCATCTTCAGATGTATCATACAAGATTTTGTTTTTCCTAATTCGAACATCTGGCTCAGAACCAGCATCGTCTTCAGAACTGGTAAGCAATGCTTTGCTGCGGCGCATACTACCTTTTTCAGAATCAGAATCTTCATCATAAGAGGTTGATCTCTTCTTTTCTTCACGTTTAGCACGGCTCTGTTTCAAAGCGTGGAATTTTTCTTTTAGTTTTTCTTGCCTCTTTTCCTCCTCCATTTTCTGCATGTTCTTTGTAGACCTGGCTTTAACTTTATCATACATTGATATATAAGCTGGTTCATCATCAACAATATCAAAAATTGAATGCTGTTGACGTTGTTTTGCAGCTTGCTTTTGTTGGTCATCATCACCACTTGCAAGATCACTTTCACTGGCAGTTCCATTTTCTCGTGGACGAACTTTAAATTTTTTATCCTCCTTCCTCTTTTCACCACTATTTCTCTTCTCTTTTCTGATGGCTGGTTTTGGAGTTTTCTCTTCAAACTGGACAGATGGCTCATGGTTGTTCTCCTCCGAATTCTTACGTTGTTCCTTTTCTTTATCCTCTTTGATTTTTTCTTCCAACAATTTGTAGCCTTTATGCTTCTCTCCACTGCCCTTCCTACTGCTCCCACTACTTCTTCCACTATCCTTGGAGTCTCTCCTTTCAGGTTTGGTTCGTTTGGATTCGTCACTGATTTCGACGCTGTCTTGGGAACTAAGTCGTCGTTTGCAACCAATGGTAGCAGGCCAGGTGTTCTTATCGCGTTTTTTCTCCTTCTTCACTGAATCCCTATGTTCACTGTCCTCATATGAGATCACAGTTTTCCGGCACTCAGTTGGATCAAGTGCATAGTCACTGTCATGGTCTCCATTGATCTTGGGTTCAACACTATCATAATCCCTACTGTGTTTTGATTTCACCTTATCATTATCCTTCTCACGTCTTCTTTCATCAACTGGCTCCTTCATCATCATCTCCTTCTCACGCTCTTTCCTCCTTTCCTTCTCTTCTTTCTTTCGTTCAATTTCCTTCAATCGCTCTTGAGCATCTGCTGCTTCTTTCTTACGAATACAGTCCCGATATGCAGCATAGCTGTCTTCTTTAATTTTAACTCCATCATAAGAGTCTTCTTTCTTTCGGTCATTTTCTTTAGGTTTCAAACTTTCGAAAACACTATCATCATTGGATTTCTTTTCATCTTTTATTCGATGACCATCAGGGTCTTTCCTTTTGTCACTCTTATGTTTCTCATGGGACTCGTTTTTCCTTTCCTCTTTGGATCGACAGTTTGGAATGCTGTCATGATCCTTGGATTTTTCTCTGTGACGTTCATGCTTGCTGTACTTGGAAGAATCCAATACATCATTTTTCTTTTCAGATTTTGAGAATGAAGCGTTTTCATAGTTGTTGTCATAACTGCTATCAAAGGATCCCTTTCTTCTATCGCTCTCTTTGCTGCGAAACCCATCATCTTTCCGCCTTTCATAGAACTCCTCATCGTGTTCATCTTTCTTGATATTTTCCATGCAACTAAGTTCATTTTCAGATTTCTTAATTTCTTCAGGTATCGAGTCTTTTCTCCTTTCTGAATCTCTGTTGTACTTGCTGTGTTCAGAAGAATTATGTTCATAATATGCATTACGATGATTTGAATCTTTGTAGGAAGGATCTTCTTTCTTACGGTCAGATTTATTGAGAGGTTTTGTTTCTTGCTGCACATGATTTTCCTCTTTTTGTTTGAGATCATCAGAAGTGTCAAAGGACTCTTTCCTTTTCGATTCCGAATGTCGTCGCTTTTCTTCCTTGTGCTTATTATTATCAGGATTGTCAGGACTTTTACGGTTGCAGGACTTGTGTTTTGAATCTACGTGATCCTCCTTATCTTTCTTCTCTTTCTTTTCACGATGTTTATTGGGCTCGGGTGTATCAGTCTTTACAGCAGTTGAGGTGTCATTGTCTCTTCTATCTATGCCTCCCTTATGATGCCTTATGCTGTCGGCGAACCCAAAAACCTTCTTGAATAGCGAATGTTCCTTTGAAATTTCATTTTCAGAGTTTTTTCGTCTCTCTTCTTTGTGTTTTGGCTCCTTCTTTACTTCAATATCGTGGTCAACTTCTTTCTTAGGATTTTTAATGAATTCTTCATTTTCCTTCTTAGAAGATTTAATGTCAGAATCATGGTGCTCTTTCTTCTTATCCGTGGAATCACTCCTCTTGTGATCTTTAAACCTATCAAGGTTTTCAGAACTAGGTTTTTCACTCCTGTTTTTTTCTTGTTCTTCCCTGCTGTCTCTTCTCTTTTCACGATCTATACTTTCCCGTTTATCCCTAGATGTTCTTGGGTCCTTGCTTGTCCCTTGGTGTTCAGAACAAGAAGATTCTTTCTTCTTATCTGGAACTTCAGTAGGTCTTGCATCTTCTTCTTTCTCTCGTTTTTCAGACACAGGTTCCACTTCCTTTCTAATATCAGGTACTTTTCTATTGTGTTTAGGATTGTCACCTGCACTATCAACACTTTCTCGTCCTCTCCGTCGGTCTTTCTCAGAATTCACTCCTAAAACATCTTTTTTCTTGTCTTGATTTTCTGTGGAGTTGTGCCTATGAAGATTCTCAACGTCTTTCCGTCTCTCAATACTATCACTTGAAATTCTCTTCTTTTCAGACTCACTCACCTTAGTATTGTCATACACTAGGTTATCGCTAGGTTCCTGATGTTTTTTCGAATCAGGTTTAATTCGGGGATCATTAATGACTGAAGGGCTAGTATCAACTTCGGAACTTCCTCTGCGCTTCTCTTCTTGTTTATCACTGGTGTCCTTAGGCCTATCACTCGAGTTGTCCAAGGGTTTACTATTACTAATGTCCTTAACATCTACACTACTTCTCCTTTTGTCTACCGAACTTTTTCGCCTTTCGCTTATTTGAGCGTCTTTAACCTTATCACTTTCACTAATATCGTCTTTCTTAGCTACACTTTCAGTACAAACTTCATCTCGGGACTTCCGCCGGAGTTCAGACTTTTCTTCGGAGCTATCCCTCCTTATGGAACAAGGTTTAGGTTTGGGTGGGGGAGTCGTAACAATGTCCTTCTTAACAATGGGAGAGGGAATAGGTGCAGGGGTGCATTTGGTTTTGAACTTGTCCGGGGGTTGTTGGGTGGACGGTCTCGGACTAGTTTCAATAGAGGAGGAGGGTGAGGAAATCTTTGGTGTGAATTGCCGCGTGCAGTTGGTTAGGAACGTATTAGTTGGCTTTGCATCAGAAGCAACAGTAAGGGTAGGGATAGAGGACGTAGAGGCCAGACCACTACTTCCTAAAGGTTGAGAAGGCGGATGACTGGGGAATGGGTACTGGAGTCCTGGGGATTTGTTAACAGGAGATGATAAAGGGGACGATTCTAGCCTTCGCAAAACATTTGCCCGGCTAGCTGGAACGAATTCCCTAGGTTCATATTTTTCACCGAAATTCTCTAACCTCTTTGAATCTTCATCAAAAACAGACCTTTTGGCCAAAACAGACTTGACAATTTCGGACGGTTGCAATTCATGGAGATCCAGCTCAAGGAGTTTGTGCTTGATCTTCAACGTAGATGGATCAACTTTGGTCACCTGAAAGAAAAAATAAGGCAATTCAAAATATTTCCATAATTTACTTTCTATAATAATTTATTGTATTTAATAAAATAGTAATTATATACCGGATGAACAGGTAGAACAGATGAATATTAAAAATAATGTAGAAACTAAGAGAGAAAGATATATACTAAAGGGATCATGGTACCAATATATTTCTGGTTTAACTTCATGAAAACGCGTAATTATAATCCTGTTAGACGTAAGTTTGGTGCAAAATACTACTAGTGTAATATAATTTTTACTAGTACCTAAATGTAATGAAAGAATAAGATCACAGAAAATTAAATCCTCATATTTTACGTAAACGACAGGTGAAAAAAAATCACGCTAACATCTGACAAGCTCGACCTGCTGATCTGAGAGATGACCACACTGCCGTTTTGTGTAAAGCAAACGACCCTCAAGCTTCTGGGTACCTACAGGCTGTAGATATTGAAGTTTTTGTGTCAAAGGACGGTAGATTATTTATAATTTTTATTTGTAACTGAGTTTGTGTTCCATGTGCTGTCAAAACACATGGACACATCGGACCTCCAGGATTACCATAACTGAGCACAGATAAAGGTTAATTTGATTCTCTTTGCTTTACTTCGACGCTTTTTTCCCCTCATCTCCATCACCCCTCAAAGTAAATGTAAATTTCAGAAATATGCAACATTCAACAACTGTGGCCAGAGCATTTGCATCTCATCCACCGACAGATCAGTAGCCCAACCCAAAAGGTGCAAACCATTGAGGTCGAAATATAGATGATAACAGGTAAATCCTCATAATTGATCCACAACATATACCGGTAGTATGTTACGGAAATTATTACTTAATGCCTTACTCTTGAGTTAACCATTATCCCCTCTTCAATGCAAGTAATAAATTGATATCTACATATGTTATTATTGAAAAACATCAAATTAAAAAAATATAGTGTAACCTGAAAACTCACCCCTGACCGAGATCCAGACCACTTTTCATACTTCTCATCCAAGGATCGTAACCTTTCTTCCCACTCAGGAGAAGGAGGCGATGGTTCGGAGTCTGAAGACGAAGAGTGGGGTGTCTGCGGGGATGCAGGAGGGCTGGGCAGCACAGGTCTTGGTGACAGGACTTGAGCAGCGAATCTTGGAAGTGGCAGGGACAAGGGATCTGGTGGCCGGTCCCTAGGAGCTCTGCGAGGTTCCACAGGGGGGTCAGGTCGCTCATCACAGAGCGGGGTACCAGGACGACTGCCCTCGCCACCACTTTGGCTTCTTCTGTGCTTGCTACACCTAAAAAACGTGCAGATCCAAGAAAATTATACAGGTACTCCAAGTGAAAGGCAACATCGATTATATATTTTATGAAGAGGATTAAACTATATTATAGCTTGTTCACAACAGGATGGCAGTTCGAAAATTGCCTGATTCACTACTACACTCACAAGACCGATGGCTCATGGAAGGATCAATAGACAACCTCCCTTGGTTGTCCTTTCTCCTTATCACCATTTTTAGATGCCACTACCATAAACCCATATTTCATGCTTTTGATTTTATCCCGTTAATAAAATTATTTTTGAAAAGTTCTTGAATTTCTGATGAAAAGGAGATCAAATACGAGGTCGACGAGTTTGAATTACCGAAAGTACACCTACTGATTCCGTATTTGTTCCAGATTTGTGTGGTTCTGTTTACCCTGCATCAAAACAGTCCTCTCTTATTTAATTGGGCTGATGTAGGGCCTGTTTACGCTCATTCTTATCAGTGAATCATGAGGATAAAGAAAATATCTATAACTATGAGATGAAAGCAACAATAAGGAATTTCTATGACGAAGACAACAGTTCGGTGGTGACTCATGAAGAAATATGTTATTATAGTTAGAAATCCTTCTGAGCTCACAGTTCGACTACCTGATGTCACTTATCTAGGGCTTCCATCGCAATCTCGGAAGATGTGATCAATGTAGTAGTAAACCTTGCAAATTTCAAACTACCATCCAGTTTTGAACAAGGTAAACCATTCAGATAAGATACTGGCCTTCAATATAAAAAGGACTACATCTTGTTTCTTGAAAAGCATAATTTAGTAAGAAGACTTTGAGTTTTGGTAAGTTTACAAAAAGGTTAGGAATGTGTTCAAATGATACACTCCTTTGAAAACTTTTACGATTTGAGGTTTATTTACAAAAATACAGAACTTGTAAGTATTACAGAAATTAATATAATCACATGGCAATGCAAGCTATCACGCTATTCTTGGTGAGTAAAAGTTGATATTTTCTATTCAACCACTGTTCTGCTGCAGCCCTCAGTTTCCATGTGACATCTCATTATTGTTTCCAAGTTCTTGGAGTAATTTCGTTCAAGTATCTTAGACTATGTACTTTAGAGATGAAAACTTGCAGAATTATATTCTGAAGTGTATTTACATACAGTTTTATGGGTTTATAGGGCTACGCTCAGCCCTCGCATAGATATTTCAATGGATGCAACAATGGGATCAAAAACGGTATTCCTCACTCCTGAAAGTGTTTCTGTTTCCCGAGATTGAAATTTTTTATGTTGTTCTAGGTTGTCACAAATTCATAAATTTCCCTCGTTCGTGAGGGAGTTGAACAAACATATATAAAATAAAAAATAATACTGAAAACAAAAAAAACGAGCGATCCATTTTTTTCTCCTGGTTAACGAGTATCTACAGCTGAATTTTTCGAGTTGATTTGCTCTTGAATTTAGAATCCGACCCATTGGAACGCAATCAAAGTGGCTCAAGATCTGTGTAATGATTTAATGCATGACGACCCTTTGTGTTTTTGAGAAAGAGATGACTGAAAATCTCATTTCAAGCTTCCTACTCAACCCAACCTACTTATAAGGAATATATTATAACCTGTATCCTTTTCAGTTTAGAATACAAATAATAAGGATGCAACAACAAATATAGAATAATTTGAAAACCGGGCTCAACTGGTGGGAGCACAATTTATCTGTTTTATTCAATTAGGTACACACCTTCGTCTCCCTGCAACGGTGTCCTCTCCAGAGCTGGGGCAATCCTCAAGTTGTTCGATGAGGGACACTCGTTCTTTTTGCAAGTGCCTGATTTCAGTCCCTGAACCCGCAGCAGGAGTTGCTGACGAACCATCTTCACAAGATTGGTTATCTTCATAGCTCCTGTAATCAAAATAACTTTATCACAATCACCGCAAATAGTGACTCAGAACCTCCTTAACTACCATCAAAATCAAGTGTTTCATTAATTATCACCGAAGAATTGCTCATCCATGGATAAGCTATTCCATTGAACTCATTTTCCATTTTTTAAATGAGCGCAACCCCTGGGCACGAAAAAGGTACTTTGAACAATTTTAAAATAGAAGACGATTTCATCCTAAGAAGTTCAACATCAACCGTACTCTCCTACGATTACGAGTTTTCTTTGTACGATTTTCCAAATCAAAGTTTAGCACACCGATGATGTCAAGCATCCCTTCCGCCTGGACGATACCCCCTGCCCTGTGTGACGTCACAATTGTTGAAAACTTTGAAAAATCGTAGAAAGAAAACCACCCATTGTTAAAGAGTGCGAATAGTGTCAAATTTCTTAGAATGGAATCTATTTCCATTCAAAAATTCAGTGATTACCGACATATTTTCATGATTTAAGAGGGAAAGGGGTGGTACTTGCGTTGCTTGAAATACAAGCACTTGTACTTGCTGATTTCACAAGCAAGTACTCGTGTACTTGTACTTGGTCTAAAAAATTGGCAAGTACTTTTACATGCCTTGGCTATTCAATCACAAAGTACTTGTAATTGTACTTGCCATTGCAATTACTTATACTCGTACTTTGTACTTGCAAGTACGGTTTGGTCAACTCTGGAGAACACACACATGAGATGTGCACCGACCAATGACTTCCAAAATACTCTAACCCCTGATATCCATATAAAAGTTAGGTTTGCACTGACCAATCTCATCCAAAATTCCCAAATCTTCGAAAAGCGTATAAATAATGTTACAATATAATTTGATTTATAAAATATGTAGATTGCTGATAATATTTTCACCCATCCTAATAACACTCAAAATATGTATGAAAACAAAAATTACTGATAATTTCTTGAACACAAGGGGGATAACCAAACAAAAATGTAGTGATTGAAGTACGTACCTGTAGGATCTTCGTTCTGAGTTGTACTCAAGGTTGTAGTCAAACCTCTGGGAGGAAGAAGAAGAGGAAGAGTGGCCATGGCGCGACGACCTAGGGGAAGGCGAAGGGGTTGTGGGTGACGACGCGGATGGACGGTTGTACGTCGTCCTGGACGACGACGACGTGGTGTTGAACCTTGTCGTCACGACCACGCCCGAACCGCCTGTCGTCAGCGTGGGATACCTCGTTGGAGCAGAGTTGACAGCAGGAGAGGTGGCTGTCGATCCACTGTCGTATACTCGGACTATTGTAGAGGAACTCTGAGGTGAAGCTTGAATGCTGCAAATAGCAAAATAAATATGATATGATTCGGATTCCTATACAATTAAATAACTTGAAAGCTTAATATTATTGATGGTGGAGGAAATATCCTACTCCTGAGTAGGTCCAGCCCACATTAAATCATAATCCTTGGATATTGCATCAAAATAATGCAGCGGACAATGCAATGGAGTCATTGATTCTTCAAAATGGGTAGCTCCAACATAGAATTTGGCTGCCGTCCAGAAGCGCTGGTGTATTGTTCAAATACTTACTAAAAGCGCCAGTTGATCCTAGTCAAACAGATGGTTTGAACAAAATAATGATGGAAACACTAACACCAAAAGCGTGGTTGAGATGGTCGTTAAACAAATGACGAAGGCGGAACAAATTTGAGGACAAATAGATCAGAATCACTAGTATAGTTTGGTGGTCAAGATGCTCGCTTCTCAAAATTAGAAAAATATCCTAAATCAATCCTTTTAGGAAAATATAGATTAGTTGGAAAATGGATCAGAATGATGTGCATAGTTTGGTGATCTGGATATTCGCTATAAGCACCGAGTTTCCGTCCCACAAGCCCTGGCGCATTTGTCCCTCTTCAACCATAAAACCAGCGCTTCTGTCAGCCCCAGTAGAATTTAGCCATAAAAGTATCATGCATGTACTACCCACAATAAGTAACGTAAGGAAAGAATTGTGAATCTGTTGATTGATTGTCGAAAAAAATAATCGTTATTTGAAGACACAAACCTGTTATCAAAAGTAGAATGTGAGGTAGATGACTGTTTTTCAACACGGTCGTAAAAAGCTTCTTGGCATTCCCGCGATGCGTAGTCGACTTGAAGCTTCCTTCCCCTCAGAGAGTTACCTCTCATATCCTTAACAGCCTGTTGGGCGTACGTAATCTGGAAATTGAAAAAGTAGGTATATAGTTGAAAAAAAGCGTCGATCACTACTTCAAATTAAATTTGAGAAAAGATTACTGCAAATTCAATTAGGTAGTATCTATATATATGAATACATATACAGTTATTTCCCAATGGATAATATAATCATACAAAGGCGAAAACTCTTCACTTTTCTCGTCTGATTTGTTAGTAATTTTTACTGTTCAAATCACTCAGAGATGTATTACGTAAAATAGAAAAAAAGTCGAAACTGCAATATTAACTACTGTTTAAAAGTGTTCATTCACTGAAAAAACCCTAATCCCAAGAGAATAGTCAGTTAGTACTAGCGCCACAAGATGTAATTACGTCGCAAAATTACCCGAGTAATCAGGAAAACCTGTTAAAAAGCATCCTGTAAGTGGATGAAAGGCCGCCAGAAAAAGCCGACACAAATTGTAAATAAAATAGCGGAATATTTGCTTTACTAGTTGGTTCGCTGACGTTCCTCATGAAGTTTGAAAAACTGGTTGTCTAGTATACCTGAATACTGGGTGAACACAACTTCGTTTCTTATTCACGATTCTATGGGGTGAAAACTATGAAAAATGATGCCAAACTCGATTTTTGGTTGATTTGAAGACAAGATCCTCTCGTCGGATGTCATCAAAAACTCTTCAGCTATCTCGGATGTCGAAAAAATCTAACTACCAAATTTCAAGTTGATAGCTGATAATAATAATAATAAAAAAAAATTAATAACATACCTGTTCATAAAAAACCAATGCGTGCCCTCGACTTCTATCAATGACGACATGGGTCACAGGACCAAATTGCCCGAAATGAGTACTGAGATACTTCTCGGACACGGTCTCTGCAAGAGTTAAAACAACAATTAGAATATCATAACGAGTCAGTGAATAATAGTGGCACAACAAAGTGGCGAATATATACAACATCATCATGTTATCACGTAAATGGTGTCATTAATATTTGATTTGAAAAATTGAGAATTTCATGGGTTAACTCGGCCAACGTACTGGCTCGAACGAATCTGTCATTTTTGTCAACTTTCAGATACGAGACGCCTAAGGCACCTATAAGTTTCAACTAATCTGTATTAGTTTCACATCCTTGTCGTTTATACAGTATCCCACCAAAATGACGCACCGCGTAAAAATTATGCAAAGCCACAAAATGCATGTCTCACAATTTGGGCCAAGCCAACAGTTGGATCACCGTCTCCTAGTAGTTCTTTAATTATTATCTAACTTTTTGACGGCGTTTGTGAGCGAGACGCTTCGTCAATTACTGGGCCGATTTTCGCCTATCGCACAACTGTACGGGCAAGTGTGGAGGTGGATTCACACATTTCACTGAGATTGACTATATATTCTTACTGTTGAATAATAATATTTTCTATTTATATATTAAATGGGGATGTGAACTCTTTGATGTTTCCGTTAGCTCTTCTACTCAAATCGCATAGGTATGGAAAATCGGAATAAATAATTCATTGTAAAATGACATCTCTTCCTGATAGTACTATTTACTTTCTAGATTTCTTTATACAAGGGCTCCAAAAAGAAAGAAAGAAAAAATCACGCAGTTTGCGTAAGCAGAACAAACATTTTGAATCCGTCAGCTGGAGCTCTGGGTGGAGCCCGTAATGTCATTCGTCTCTAGATGTCCTAGAGAGGCTCTCAATCAAATTTCGTTATAATCAGACAGAAGATATAACTTTTAGCACACTCAGCTGATCAGGATGGAGTCTGTAAGATCATTCGTCTCTT
Source organism: Adelphocoris suturalis (assembly GCA_030762985.1). Lineage (NCBI taxonomy): Eukaryota > Metazoa > Arthropoda > Insecta > Hemiptera > Miridae > Adelphocoris > Adelphocoris suturalis. The sequence continues at coordinate 52,860,801 of CM061046.1, read as the reverse complement.
GTTATCACAGAGAGACTACCTATCAATATTCAACGTCCTAAGGGAACAGGAGAGATTCTAGCTCACTCAGCTGATCAGGATGGCGCTCCTCACTTTGCTCGTATCTTCTTGTCCCAGAGAAACTCCCTATCGAATTTCTACGTCCTACGGTGAATAGGAGAGATTTGAGTACGATTTTGCCACCATTATGAATGATATTACGGCTCGTGATCAGCTAATGTTCATCAAAGTCAGCGAGGCACAAGTTCCGACATAGTAATACATCATATCAAAATTAGGTCCGAATCGGACTAGTGATTTCGGATTATTGAGCACAAATTTTTGTCATAGATATATATAAAGAAATCCGAAAATGAATGGCTATTGTAAAAACGTGTTCTACGCTGTCTGAAATTCAAAGAAAATGCATCCCCACCCTCAAGTGCCGTCGTGCAGACGGCTGTAATAATACCCCCTTTTCTACGAAAAGTTGGGTAAAAAATAGAAAAGAAGACAGACCCGGTCAGATACAATAGCTCTGGATATTACTAAGAAATTATATAAATGTAAATATGTGAGTCAAAATGGAATTTCTGGTTAACAACTTTTAGTTTTTCAAATTTGATAACATCCACACTCTCCCAAGTTGAGTAGTTTCTTTCTGATTTTTCAAAGTTTGCACTGGTGACGTCACACTGGGAGGCAGGGGGGTCCCGCCCAGGCGGGAGGGGTGCTTTGACATCACTAGTGCGCGAAATTTTGAAAAATCATGGGAAGAAAACTACTCATCGTAGGAGAGTGCGGTTCATGCCAAACTTATTAAGATGGAAGCTTCCCGTTCGCACCCATGGGTAACGCTCATTGTTTTATTTAAGAGAGAACCGTACAATCTTGTTGGACTTGGAAGAATTGTTCCATTTAGTAAGTTTCTGAAGGAATTGATTAACCAAAACTGGAAAACAGTACATCGGGCAACCAAGGTAAACCGGTCAAGTTGAAATACGAATATGTACATTCACATACAGACTACAGTTGACACTCAAGCGAGTTCCGGAAACGCACTCACTGAGATTTCCGAAACATAACAGAGTAAGCGCTGGCCTCAACGATTTTTACAGCCGATAAAACTCGAAAGTAAGGGAAAAGTTTATTCTCACGGCAGACATTTTTTATCATGCACAAACAATACGATTGTTCAGAGTTGGAGTGCACATCACGTAGGTAAATATTTATAGCAGAAAAATATAATGAAGTATCGACATCATGTTTGGAAGCAAAGCACTCGCGAGAAGGATTGGTTATGGCGATAAAACTCGACAGTCCCTTTTTTTATTGCTTCCCCTTTAAGACTAGAAAAAGAAGGGAGGAAAAACGAATGTGACATTTTAGCCGTAAGGTACTAGGTGACCAGCCGCCTGATTTCCACTCATAACAGGTCCATTTTTACAGCCAAAATGCACTTACCAAACGGTAAGTGTTCCATTTAAATGAGGAAGCAACTAGAGTACCTACCACAAAGATTCAATTTCAGCAAAATATGCGCTCTGTACGCACAGATTGCTAAAATTTACTTCCCTGCTATCAGCCAGACAAGATTGTGTGCAGAACAGCAACTTGAGGAAGAAGATAGATGGGGAAGTATAGTTGGTCCGATAAGAGAATGTCTAATTAGCCACAGTTCCATCGAAGACAGACTGGTGCCGGGAATGCCCCCTCCACTAACCCTCACCACCCACTGACCCAATCATTCTGAAGCCCGCTTATCAAACTGTTCAACCAAAATCAGCTGTTCTTTCCTTGCTCTCGATAAATATACAGTTTTTCTACTGAATTCGCAAAACTGGTCAGATGGGTGAGAAGGCGGGGCAGTGGGTGGTGCCAACTCTCTTCTCAACTCTAGTCTGACATCGACGAGCGTTGTGATCAATTAATCTCAACCGAAATCAGGGTTTTAAGCTATTCAGGCCATTTTAAGTAAACTTATTTCTTTGATCTGAAGTAAGAAGTGAATAAGTGTGCGATTCATTTATTTTTATTTGTTTTCAAGTAGGAACATATGACTAGGAACGTTTGCTGTCCAGCAATAAGCCATGTTACTTGAAGCAATGACATAAGGGGTACAACTAACAAAACGTTCCAAGAGCCTCAGAACAAAACTATATTATAGACGTATAAGGGTAAAACAATTTGAAGCTCCGCGAATCGATAGCAGTATGTTGCGCTAGGTAGGTGCTGTATACTTAAAAGACAAAAACCAAACTGCAAAAATTATGAAACAAAGAACATGCTCTTGTCTTGAAATTTGCTCAGCTGATCAGATAGGTTCTGTGTGTGTCATTTGCCCAGTCAAAAGGAGACTCGATTTGAATTTCAGCACTGTGGATTAAGTAGGATGAAATAATCAATATAGTACATACGCTTTATAGCTAGGGGGAAATTTGATGGGACGGAAATTGAGAAAGTTTCATAAGCCCATAGCAACGATTGGCTGTAGGTACATTGAAACATCCCAAGATTAGGAAATTGGAAGAGAAAAGTAGTAGAGAAGCCAAATAAGAAGTTGTCAGGCACATGTGAAACGTCAAATTTGTTTTTATTTTAAAATGACCTACTTACTAAAGCAAGAAAAAAACGGAATGCTTACTGGTATTAATTTAGTACCTACATATTTTTAGAGACTGACGAACCGACATACCAGGCACTTATTAACAGAAGAAAATTATTGTTGAGAAACAACGAAAAGACATAGCTCACCTTGGCAATCCTCAGAGTCAAAACTCACAACAACGACGAAATACATGGCTAAAGACCATAAAAACTGTCGCACCTTACAGCAGTTAAAGCTCAACCATCAACACAACAGAACGAACGACCGCGAAGAACTCAAGGGTGCACCAGCAGAATCAGATGGAAGCTACTGGTACCTCTGCGCAAGACTACAGAACCCTAACGAAATGGCTCCATCCTCACACGCACGCGCAAACCTCGAGCCCCCACTCGGGTACCGTACCTACTTGCGAGAGTCAACAAACGCCGCCAAGGGCCCATAAAAATCTCCCGAAGTCAGAAAAAAAAACAGCAGAATCGAATAAATCCGACCGCAACAAAATTACCGTAACTTTACGATTAACACGAAATGCTGACTTGACGAAGCTGGATCAATAAAAAAAGAAAACTCTTCTATTGTAGGCAGCCCATGTTGGTACGAAAACATTTAAGACCTCAAGTGAAACCGTCAGAATTAAAAACTTGGGTATGAATGTTTTTTGACTGCAGCTAAGGGGGTGTCGTTGAAAGAGCTCAATTTTCTCCAGGTTAAGTTTTCACAATGAGTTGATGAAAAGTGACAACTTGGCTTATAACTCGGGTTCATATTTCTTGTACTAATCAGGGTAACATAAAATTCAGCCATAAAAGCTAAGGGTAAAAACACTGAGGAGCCTGGCTGATGGCATACTATTATTGTATGGTCTTTGTAGAAGATTATACAGCAGCAAGAGAAAATTGAGAAGACGTTTCACCAAAACCCCACACCTCCAGGTTCGACGATAAAATGGGACCAGTGGGTGCCCAGATCAGGTAAGGATTCATGAACCCTATTTGGCTGGTGCCCAGTTCGAGTGCGCCCGTTGATTATTATGACTTTTGTGTAATGATCCGCTATCTATTGGCCCCCACATACAGACAGAGACTCAAGTGTGTCGTGGCGTTTCTCTAGCCCATCCCCATGATCCAGGAATCTCTTGATGCTCCAATGACACGTGAGTTGAATTACATTTCTTTAGCCAAAGAATAGGTAGGATTTTATGACACGTTAAACGAAGTTTATAATATATATAAGTGGAATTCGTTATAGTACAGCCAGCATAGCATATAAGACACTAGTAGATTGTAGTGGTAGGGTTCAGAGTAGAATCAAGTCGAATATTGTTACGAAACAAAACATGCTATATTCTATTACAACAGTTTTCAACTCATTACCACCATAATACTATCATTTAATTTACCCAAAGGTAAATGTTATCAATCAAACGGTGGACTGGCTCACCTGAGACTCCATCTACCCAAACGCAGTTGGTGTGCATCGACTTTCCAAACCCAAGTTTGATTCTGTTGGCGCCGATGTGCTCACCATCGAGCGTTCGCATCGCTCTCACGACGCTCGTGATGTCGGAGAACTGGCAGAACGCATACGAAGCGGAATTACCTTGCTTCTTTATATCGATTTCCTGAAAAAATTAGTATCAAAATTTATAGAAAAGGGCACAAGGTCAGTTGATTTGTTCTGTTTTCCAATTGAGAAAAAAAGAAGCACTGACAAGACTTCTGAAAATTATACTACTCCAGAATACATTTGGTACATAAATATGTGATTATTTCAAGCGCTACTAAAGAGCAGATGAAAGCGTACAAAGCTTTTTCAGAAGGTGGTATGTTCTAATTAACGAGCTTGACAAATATAATTAGTTGAACTTTATCAAGATTAACGCAATACACCTTTAAAATTTTTGTTAAGGTCTTTTCAGGGGTACTGAATCAAATGCATACTATAGTAATGATTAACACGATACTCTTGCAACATAAATACCCCGAAAGTCTATTCTAACCCATATTTACTGAGTTTTCGAACTGATGAACACAAACACGACGTTTTAATGTTGTCATTGATGTGTTGAAACAAATGTTAATGAAATAAATAGCGTAATGCTAATAATGATGTAACCGAATCGGGCATGTAATTTAATGGCTTTATCTTACTTATCAAGATCACAATGTCAACATGTTCAAGTCATGCAGCATGATAGTATGAGCGAATTTTCGTAAGTTATCGTACTATATAATGTTACATTGTTCTGAAAATTAAGTACTTTGAGGGAAAAGAAAATGTTAACTACCAATTTTATGGCAAACAAACTCCTTCTAAATAATATTCTGCATTTCAAAAAGTGATATTAGATTTTCAACATTTTTTTTTGCGGTTTTTGTTGATTTTTTAACACATTTTAATGAAATTTAATCATATTTTTCAGCATAATTTTTTTAATGTTCTATTTTATAGTTAATAAACTTTATTTGAGCAATATTCTGCTAAAAAATATAAATTGAAAATTTTTTAGCCGTTTTTTGAACGATTTTTTTCAGCACTTTTTTGAAATTTGACCAATTTAATGTACTCAAAAAATGCTGGCCAACGAACTCGTCCTTTCGTGGAAAGCTTGATTTTTTGGCTGAAGGGCGGAATTTTTATCTCAATCCTAAGGGGAGTTATCGTCTAGAAAGACACATAATATAAATATAAATAAATATATATATACATACATACACGTGCAAAAATAGGATTCTGTAGTTCGGATTCTCTAGGATTCGTTTCAGAATGTCTCAAAACGGATTTCAATGAAGAAAATTTTCGAAAATTTTTATTTTAAAATTTTTGGAGTCATTGCAATAGCTTCATTTTCTACGAAAATTCGCTAATAAGACAATAAATAGAAGACAGCGATAAAAAAAAGATTATAAGAAGTGAATACAAAACGATCGATTCCTGGAAAATATTATTCTAGGTACTTACAATGATGTCTCCAAACTGGTCAAAGTGTTTGCGTATTTCCTGTGTTGTGATATCCTTTTCAAGATTGCCGATGAAAAGTGTTCGGGTTGCTTTTGGGTGGAACTCATCTTGTTCTGCCTCAAAAGGCCTGGAATTAAAAAGCCTGAAATTAATTTTTTATTTCTCCTAGATAAAGACATTAATTTAAAGGGTCTAGTCTACAGTTTTGAATAGTTGGTAGGAAATAATTTTTTGTTGATTTGGGCAGTCTCCCCGAGCTGTGATGATAAGAGGTTGTTCATCCATTGATAAAGTGAGATTACATTAGAAACATCTGAAGAAGATATACACGCTTACGAGCACTAGGCCCAAGAGTATGCTGTGTAAGCAAAAACCGATGATGTATATCAAATCGAGATAAATGAAAGTAAAATCTTATAAGCGACAACATGATCAGGAACTTCAAAAGCGATAATTATTATTGGCTGTTTCCAGCTCGTAGTTACAAGAACCTAATATGTGGCTTCTACGGATTGTTCATGTCAAGAGCACGATATTGGATCGTTTTCTGGGGCTTGCCGACGAATTCAGAACAAGTGTTCAAGGCGCTATTCGAAATGCAGTTCGAATCATGCTTGGCATCCCACCTTAATCTTCTTGCAGAGGCCATTTCAGACGTGAAGGCATACTAACTCTTCCAAGCCTGTACTACGTTTTCGAAATATTAACTTATGTGAAGACGCACCCAAACATACAGACGCATTTGAGGATGTGTGTGTAATTCCCTTGACTCCCCCCCCCCCCCCCCTCATGCAGCTAAGGTCAGCACGCATCCTAGACAGGGGGACACCTCATATGGAACCAGAGAGTATCTCTCTATGCTATCCCACCTAGTGAGCTCCTGAACACGAATACCCAATGAGCGAGCGTGTTTGGAGCCTGGAATATGTCTCATCTAGGGAGGGTAGGGTGACCACCTCATGCCGGGGTGCCCTGGGAAATGGCGCAAGCGCTCTGCATAGCGAAGTGCTAGCAGATTCGATGAATCCTGAGTGGCTGGCTATGCCCAAGCACCTGAAGGGAGGCTGTAGGGGTAGTGCAGAAGGCCTTTGTTCAATATAGGTTCCAGTGTACGCAGCAAGGACTTTCTTGCTGACCCATAAACTGCAGACCCATTATCCATGTGTGATCGCACCACTGCATGGAAAATCCTTAGAAGGACATCCTGCTGGGCGCCCCAACTATAGTTCGCAAGAGTCTTGAGAAACTGTACCCCTGCATTGTAGCATGGCGCAAGTACTCAAAATGCTGTGTCCACCACAGCTTGCAATCAACTACGAGTCCGAGGAAGCTTGTGTCAGTGGAATAAGGTATTGTAACTCCACCTATTGAGAGAGGATACTCATCATGCACTCGAGAGCTTTTAGGGTGTCAAGTAAGAGCTGGTGAACCAAAAAAGCGTTTTTTTTTTCCTGAAAGTACCTATCTTTAGAAAAAATCGCGCTCCTTCGTGGTTCATCAACTTCGTGGCTACAATCCGAGAATGGAATAAGATTCAAGTTCCAACATCGTGTTCAGCAATAAAAGATCGTCAATATGAGGTGTCACTGGGCAAAAAAGGCATTTTCTTCGAAGTGGGTAAACCAATACTTCAGAAAGGCGGAGGCTTACAGACTGCCAACTAAGCTCGATTCTCAGAGTCGCCGCACCAAACAATATTGTTCAAAACTTGGAAAATTTGGTGGATCGAAAAATATGTCAGGGAAAAACACGAGGTCAGCTCCAATTTTCTTCTTGTATTTTTCTATTTTAAGCTTCTAGTAAACTTGATACATTTCTACTTAATAGACTCAGTAGACTTGATATATTACCATTTAATGATTTTCTTACAATGTTTAAGAAGCAGCAATTTGGTCTTTGATGAATTCAAGAGTTTGACAGGCCTGATAGAGAGGGATGACTCTAACGATAAAAATGTAACTAAGGGGTCGTTAAAACTCACCTAAACTCATTATCATCGACGTCGTAGCCCTGGTAGGGGGCGACCTCTATCTTGCAGCCGAAGAAGAGCTTGTCATGGGATACTTGCAGCGCCTTTTCTACATCGTCCGCCTTCTTAAAGCAGACGAGTGCGTATCTGTCCACTCCCTGCCCTACAACTTTGACCCAAGTCACTTTCCCGTGCTTCTTGTATTCGTGATACAAACCGTCTTTGAGGCTCGTGTCTGAAAATAGAAAAATCATAGCTCTTAATTTTATACGCCAATTAAAATCAGATGGACAACCTAACCTAACCTATCATTTTGTTTGCATAAATAACAGTAAATGCGATTAATACGTTATAAAGTCAGAAGGAGATTGTATACATGCTAATCAATACCCACCCATTGATCTGAAAAAAGTTGCAGTCATGCAGCATGATAGTATGAGCGAATTTTCGTAAGTTATCGTACAAAGAAATTCGTTAACTATTATTTTAATGACAAAAAACGTATTCTAAATAGATCTGCCATTCAAAAAGAGATTTTGGATTTTTAGCTTTTTTGCATTTTTTCGATTTTATAGCAAAATTTAATGTTTTTTTTTTTTTTTTTTTTTTTTTTTTTCAGTCTAATTGTGCATATAAATTTTTGAATGTTCTATTTTAAATTTGATAAACTTTATTTGAGCAGTATTCTGCTAAAAATTATAAATGTAACAATTTTTAGCCGTTTTTAGTGATTTTTTTCAGCATATTTTTTTGAAATTTGACCAATTTAATGTGCTAAAAAAGTGGTGGCCAACAAACCCATCCTTTCGCTTGGGAAGCTTGATTTTTTGGCGCAAGAACGGAATTTGTATCTCAATCCTAAGGAGAGTTATCGTATGAAATGATATATATATATATATAAACATGAAAAAGCGTACCTAAACAGAATTCCTCAAAATGGGTTTCAATGAAGAAATTTTTCGAAAATTTTGATTTTAAAAATTTCCGAGCCATTGCAATAGCTTAATTTTCTAAGAAAACTTTATCCCAATTATTTACGACCAATGATGAGATTAGAAAAAAAGAATGATTCAGGTTAGTGTTCAGTGTAAGTAGACTTAGAAAGAAACCTGCTCAACTTTCTGCATACCAATTGATTTGTCACCAAACTTCGGCCAAGTGAGCTTGAACATCAGCTCCCTAGAAATAATGCTAAAATAAAAATATCGGGGATGTACAAATAATGATGTAAGTAGTTTTAGTAGATTGTGCAAAATATCAAATTCTGGCGAATTATGCAGGTATATGATTAGAGTTAGTAGGTTTTAAAAATAATGCACATGCGCATTGGCTATCATTGATTCCGATGCAACAAGATGAGGAGCCAATTTGATCCAATCCGATGTACCCTTGAAAACCACTGCTTCGGCGTAAAAAATCTAGTTAATGAAGGGTTTCTCACGAGAGGGTTATGGGTATCCAGTCTTGGTTGCTCGATTAGTTATGTGTAACTGTAGGAGGCGTCTTGTACCAAATCCTACTAGATACAGGTGATAGGTCACGACAAAATCAACCGGACAGGTTGAGGGTGGTTGAAGTCATACGGATGTATCACTGTGAGAATAAAGTAGAAGGAAATGTCAGGCATCATCTTATAGATACATGTGTAGAATATCAGTCAACTCACCGGAAGACCGTGCTGGTAAATTGCGGACGCAGATGGCGAGGGGTCGCCGGTCTTCCGCGTGGACGGCAGGACTGACAGAGTTGTGGCCCGCGGCTCCAGATTGAGCACCACTCCTCAGACTACTTTGCTGGCTGCAAGCAGAAACCATTCAATACAAAACATAAGTACGGATTATCAAATATACAAAGAGCACAGTCATTTAGGTAATTCAGTCAAACATTTACGTATGAAAATATTTTAAAGTTTCATAGCTAGGTACTTCACACGGTAGGTGTTTACACGATGCGCAGAGTTAGTTTTATTATTATTTTTTTAATTAATTTAATGATTTAAGCCACACCTCAACCAAAAGTGTCATTTGGGAGATGTCTAAAGGGACACTGTAAGTGGCACGATTCTAAGGGGGGCCATGTTGCCCTCCGTCATTGAACGGAGTGCCATCATGGACCCCACTCGCAAATCGGAGAAGTAAAAACCGAGGGGTAGCCAAGACCACCGTTTAGCCCCTAAACCAGATTAAAAAATAAATAAATAATAAAACAAAAGAATAAACAAATTAAAACAAACAAAATAAAATTATGGTAACTTATAGAATTTATTATGGGGAAACAAAATATATAAAGCATTTTAAAATATAATTACAATCAAATAAAAATCAGTTCTTTACAATGTGAGAAAAAAGCTACGAATTAGTTATCTGGATGTAAAAGAATGAAGGAAATAATGAATTACGAAAACATATGTGTATGGTTGAATATAATGATCAAAATGCTGTGGTGGGTAAGAATAAGTGAAAATAACACTAAAATGTTTCTCAGCTAGCAAGAGGAACGCAGAAAACTCAGGGCAACGAACATGGAATTATATACAACAAATATATATTATATTATATATATAATTTTTTATGTACCTTATATTACAAACTAAAACTAGGTAGATGATTAATAGGATGTATACAAGTTACTATATATACAATCAGAAAAGTGAAATAAAACAATGTCTAGAAGCACATATGCATGTTTTTATAAGTAGGTACGTCACAGAAACCCAACGATTCGTACCCATTAGGTCTCAGGTACAACAAGGACTGACCTCGGAAAGTAGCTGTTACCTACATACGCTGTTACCTACCTACATTTTAGTATGTAGCCTCAAAATTATGGTGACTATTTTCCAAAGAAGTGTTATAAAAAACACAATAACTGTCATTATTTTACAAGAAACTATGAAATAAAGTCCGAGTATTTTTAACAAATGAAAGGCGTAGAATTACACGATGGATCAATTCAACAATCAATTTACCTATTCAGAAATAGGTACATTCGCTGAAATTACACCGATTCGACTATGTAGAGGCAAATAATAAAACCTTGTTAGGAAACATTCCTAACTGCCATAGTTAAAAAGAACGAATGGATTGAAATAATACTAACATGTAAAAAACTTACAAACCTTTTCAGCCGGAAAATCGTGAACGGGTTATACATGATACCGTGAACTGGTATAATCCGATTTTTAAGCAGATTTTGATTGATTGGTATTTTAATAACATTATAAAATTAAAATTTTCAAGAAGGAACTGCTTTGATTTCAGTCACGTGCGGGATCATAAATAGGATGTTTGATTGTGAGTTCAGCGAACTCGGTGTTACTACAGCGATCAAGCTTTATCCTACTCCTATCCGGAGGTTGTGAATGAATGATGACCGCGAAAGAGCGAGCTGAAGGGCTTCTGATAAGATGATTATTCTTGAAGGTAGACATATATCAAAGGTCTCTTCTACAAGAAAGAACATGTTTAGGTGCGTATGATTGATATCGGATTCATATTATGAAAGAAAATTATAAATCGTAGGCTTTGTACGTCAGCATGTCTAGCGTAGAAGTATTAACCTACTCACTAGTCATAGATTTGCCAGCCGAATGAAGAGAACGTAATACGAAACTATAAGTAAAAATATTGGATGATCAGAATTACGTCCATTAAGTCATCAGAATTAAGTCTGCTACGGTTATTGTCGTCATTTCATCCAAACCATATAAATTCTTAAATCCTTAGAAGCTGCGGGTTTTGTACGTTCACATGTCTGGTGTAGAAGTACCTGCCTACTCTCAAGTGGCTTATAGATTGCCAGCCAAATGAATGGGAACACAATACGAAACTATAAGTTGTTAAAATATTGGATGATCAGAATTACGTCCATTAAGTCATCAGAATTAAGTCTGCTACAGTTATTGTCGTCATTTCATCCAAACCGTAATCTTTACGTTCTTAAATCTTTATAAACCGTGGGTTTCACACATTCACATGTCCAGCGAGGAAGCACCAGCCTACTCACTTGTCACAGATTGTCAGCCAAATGAATGAGAACGCACTATGGAAACAGAAGCAAACATTTTGGATGATCAGAATTACGTCCTTTCAAGTCATCAGAATTAAGTCTGCTACGGTTATTGTCGTCATTTCATCCAAACCGGTAATCTATAAACTATTAAATCTTTATAAGCTGCGGGCTTTGCACGTACACATGTCTAGGCAGAAGTACTACTAGTCACTTGTCATTGCCAGCCAAATGCATGAGACTGCAATATGCAACTAGGAGTACAAATATTGGATGATCAGAATTACGTCCTTTCAAGTCATCAGAATTAAGTCTGATACGGTTATTGTCGTCATTTCATCCAAACCAGTAATCTATAAACGATTAAATCATAATAAGCTGTGGGCTTTGCACGAACACATGTCTAGGCAGAAGTACTACTAGTCACTTGTCATAAATTGCCAGCCAAATGAATGAGACTGCAATATGCAACTAGGAGTAGGTACAAATATTGGATGATCAGAATTACGTCCATTAAGTCATCAGAATTAAGTCTGATACGGTTATTGTCGTCATTTCATCCAAACCGGTAATCTTTATTCTTAAATCTTTATAAACCGTGGGCATTGCACGTTCACATGTCTAGCGTAGAAGTACCAACTTACTGACTAGTTATAGATTGCCAGCCAAAAGAATGTTAACGCAATACGAAAGTCGATGTAAAAATATTGGATGATCAGAATTACGTCCATTAAGTCATCAGAATTAGGTCTGCTATGGTTAATATCGTCATTTCATCCAAACCGGTAGGTAATCTATAATTCTTAAATATTTATTAACGTGGGCTTTGCACATTCACATGTCTAGCGTGGAAGTACAAGCCTACTCACTTGTCATAGATTGTCAGCCAAATAAATGGAAACAATATGAAACTAGAAAGAAAACTATTGGATGATCAGAATTACGTCCATTAAGTCATCAGAATTAAGTCTGCTACGGTTATTGTCGTCATTTCATCCAAACCGGTAATACCTAATTTACGATCAATAATCTTACCAATAATGGTCTTTATAAAATTAATATGGCGCCACTCCCATCCGTAAAAACGCTTTTAAAAAACTTAAATACAGTGATCCTAGAATAATGATTTCAATCTTTGTTATAATAGGAGAACCCAACACTCTATAGAACCCACATCGTACCCCAAAGTAAATATGGAATTCTGTCCAACGTTTGAGCAAGTAACAACGGTAACCATAGAGGTCACAAGTGGATCTAGAATGTAAATTAATTAGTAAATTAGAAAAAGGAATATGTTCCCCCATTTTGTATTGCACAAACATTCTTAAGCTTTGCAATTCACAAGCTGAAAGCTTGATCATGTACAGAGAACTCTTCAAATCAGATCAGCAACGTAACTGTAGGATTGAGGCTCAATCAACACCAGATTGGCATCTGATGCGACTGAATTATTTTATCATAGGTCCTATAACACAAGTTTTTTTTTTCTCTTTTTGTTCATCAAAACGAAAAGTAATTCGGAAGAGTACTCCGATGTCTACAATCGTTATAGAATATTATAAACAACAAAATAATGTAGAAATAGTACTGAAGGTGAGGAAATGGATACAACGTACCAAATCAATAAGAGATGATCGGAATTACGTCCACAATCAACATTGAAATCTGGTGTAATATTTGTCGTCATTTCATCTCTACATATATAGCATTACGTGACATGTAGGATTGTGGATTATTTTGAAAACGCACCTAGACGGGATGACAATTCGAAATGTAGAACCCTATTGAGTATAGATATGGATATTTGTAGCGAATGTCCGAAAATAAGATGCAAGTTTTTTTGGAGAGAAGCACTAATAAAAAGGTCATTCAATTTCTCGTCGTCATTTCATCCCAGTATACATTAAATTATCGGATATTATTTGGGGATTTAGCAATATTAATTACTCGTGGTAGGTATCTGATAAACCACTCTCGAAGATTTGGGGGCAATCAGCGTCCAATCAACGCGAAAATCTGATACAGATGTCGTCGTCATTTCATCCCCTTATTTATTAATTACTGGATTTATTTGGAGAAAAAACCAAAAAATGTCAACAAAATTCTATTTCCTAGAGGAGATTTCCCAGCCTTTATGGATCTCAGGGTCCAGCAGCTTGGACTCCCCGGGATGTAGTTGTATTTGGACCAGACAAGTTCAGCTTGCTATTGTGGGAGCCGCTAGGCTTTACTGTGATATCTCTAGTCTGCGACATAGGTATATATACGAATCGAGACATATCACTTCACACAGCCGTATTGTAGATAGCAGACAGTAATATATGCAGTAATAAGCTCATCATCCCGTCATAGTTGTAGTTTTTATTTTAGGGGTATTTTTAATTTTTAAGCCGCTGTAGGGTTACAGAGTGGTTTTTGATTGTACCCATGAATGAAACATGGCAGATCAAAGATCACGCATAAATTTAAAATAGTCGATTTTTAAAACATGACATCTCTTAATGATACAAAAAATCTTGACGAGGACGATCAAAATTACGTCCAATCTACATGAACATCTGTTGTTTGTATTGTCGTCATTTAATCTTCATTATTTCCATGAGAATACTCAATTCATAAGGGTGGATATCAGGATGCTTTCCTGGTAGTTCGAACATTACATTAAAAACCAGGAGCATTCAATCAATGGGAGACGATCAGAACATGAAAATCTGTTGTGAATACCGTCGTCATTTCTTACCCCCAATGTCAAGAACCGAGTGAACGGCTTTAAAAGCTGATCTGTCATAGAACAAAAAAAAACTTCAACGCTACTGTTACCTCCATGCAGCCACCTCCATGCCGGCCACTAGTCATGGAGGAAGGGAAGGAGTTAGAAGAAGCCAAAGACAAGATAAGGTTGATCAAACCAGGGTGATCAAACCTTTTCGACTGTTGAGGGTTATTTTCCTGGAGCGTAACACTACATAATTGTGCGTAACAAAACGTTGATCACGTATTGTCAAAATTATGTATCAAAATCAAACTCTGTTAATATTCTGTTCTGGTTAAAACTTTTCTAACTCTTCTAGGAGTACGATCAACAGGTTTTTATAATTTTCAATGATTATTAGTCTTAGAATGAAGCGGCGTAAAATTTACACATTCACGCAATACGTACAATAAATCAAACCATGTAGATTCAAAAAGCAAACTAGTGTCGAATCGTACCAGATTTAAATACAGCAACAATTTGTAGACCACATGGTCCACACCTTCTGGGAAAGTTTGGAAAACCTTGTGAGCCAAATTAACTCAACTCTAGTTTTCGGCGGAAAAAAATACTGACTTTACATACTTTTGTCGTTGTTTGTGATTTGCATTTTGGTTATTTTTTTAATTTCTATCCGGGTTCAAAAATGTTTATAAGTTCTATGTAAAATGGTAAAGAAATTATTGGACCTTTTAGAAGCATTCCGTTGTTTCTAGTCATTATCAAATGTGTATTTAGGTAGGTACGGAATCTCAAGAAAAGAAGAACAGAAGAAACTATTCCTATTACAGTGATCAAAGTGGTCGATTTATTTAATTATGTTTAATAAGAGGAAGAAGTCATTGATTTCGTACTATTCTTGTATAGTGTGTTACATAAGGTGATGAGGTCTGTGGAATCGTGGAAGGAAGATTATTCAATACTTTACTATCAACAAAAGTACTTCTATATGAATATTTTTACCAAATTTACAGTTAATGCAGTTAATTTGTCGAGAAACTTTTGCGATTGTGTAAATTTTAACCTTTTATGATATTCAAGGCATTTTAAAATCATTTCAGACGAAGTGCGGTTTTTGATGAATGGTCAATTTAATTCAACAGTGGGAGCCCGACCTAGTCAGGAGGACCAATGACTTTCGTCTAAGCCTGACAAGGCCCATTTCCAATCTCCCCTTAGGATTCTTTCATCATAACATATGTTGAATATAATCATAATATTATAAAAACATCCTAGATTTTTTATTATATTTTCAATGTTGAAGGTAAGTTGTTACCTAGGATTATGGGTTAGGGATACTTATTTTGCTTTTAGAAAGGTTCCTTAAACCTTCCTGTGTATCTGATCTATGCAAGAATTGTACTCCAATCACTACTTTTAATGTCATTTATACCAATTATACTCGTAGTATCCTCAAAACTAAGAAGTCTAGAACTATAATATGAAGGACATTTAGATAATGTTCCGTAGTTCCTATGTTTTTTAGCACCTATTTGATACCCTCAGGTTCATTTTGTTTATTTCTGATCTGACAGCATAATGCCCTGTCAGAGCCCCTATTACCCTTCTTAAATTTAGTCTATTCAGTCCTAATAACCAATCTGTACAGGTTGAAATGTATTTGGTTGTACCTGTATTAATTGAGTGTTTGTAAAGACTTTCTTTTTCCATGATTCTGGAAGTAAACCTATCCCACGTGAAATTGTTAATTTTTGTTTTACAATGAACAATAAATGGCGCCCTTAAAAACGCCTGTTAAATCACGTTATCCTTCTAGGGTTAGAACAAAACCAGATGAGACATTTACTGTAACGTCACATAGTACCTATATACAGAGTGTCTCAACTTAAGTAGGCAAGACTTCAGGGATCAATTCTACAAGTAATTTGCAACAAAAAGTCTCTTAAAGTGTTATTTTTTAGAGGCTTCGTTTTCGAGTTATTGACGATCTAAAATTTTTTTCGTGTTTTCGACCTTATCTCCTAAAAATGGTTGTGACCTCATCATTCTTTGGGTATTCTCAAACCTGAGGATACCGTTGGAAAGAACGTTAAATTTCCTATCTTTTTGATGCCAAACTATAATTATTTAAGAGAGTTAAGATACCGAAAAAAGAGGTCAAAGTACAAACTTTGTAAAATTCTAAAAATTTGGGTTTTTTCAATCTGATTCCTCCCTCCATAAAAAAATGAACAGTCGTTTGCAAGTACAGTAAAAACTTCAAAATCTTATCAGCTTTCTAACGGTACAGCCAAAAAATTGATAAAAGTAACAAGGAGAAAAAACGGCTTTTGAATGCGAAAAAACGTGGTATTTTGAACAAAAATCGATGGATTTCAGGAAAAAACGATCTCCCACAACTTTATGATTTAAATGCCGAATTCTACGTAATTTTTCACGCTGAATCGAATGGTGACGCTTGCAGACCTCTACGACTAACGAATAAGGGCGAAAGTGCCCTTTGACCCTCGAAACTCAGAGAAGGGCACTTTCGCCCTTATTCGTTAGTCGTAGAGGTCTGCAAGCGTCACCATTCGATTCAGCGTGAAAAATTACGTAGAATTCGACATTTAAATCATAAAGTTGTGGGAGATCGTTTTTTCCTAAAATCCATCGATTTTCGTTTAAAATACCACGTTTTTTCGCATTCAAAAGCCGTTTTTTCTCCTTGTTGTTACTTTTATCAATTTGTTGGCTATACCGTTAGAAAGCTGATAAGATTTTGAAGTTTTTACTGTACTTGCAAACGACTGTTCATTTTTTTTATGGAGGGAGGAATCAGATTGAAAAAACCCAAATTTTTAGAATTTTACAAAGTTTGTAATTTGACCCCTTTTTTCGGTATCTTAACTCTCTTGAATAATTATGATTTGGCATCAAAAAGATAGGAAATTTAACGTTCTTTCCAACGGTATCCTCAGGTTTGAGAATACTCAAAGAATGATGGGGTCACAGCCATTTTTAGGAGATAAGGTCGAAAACACGAAAAAATTTTTAGATCTTCAATAACTCGAAAACGAAGCCTCTAAAAAATAACACTTTAAAAGACACTATTTTTGTTGCAAATTACTTGTAGAATTGATCCCTGAAGTCTTGCCTACTTAAGTTGAGACACCCTGTATATAACATAAATAAGTTCTATAACTAACTTCTGTTGAGTGTAATTTCTCTGGTATATTTCTCACCTGTGGGTGGAACAGGATTTTTCAGATGCGGGGGACGAGGAAGCGCTGGAGCAAGTGCTGGAGCCCGATTGGCTGGATGCGGAGCTGGAGCGCGATCGAGACCCGCTCGACCCAGAGTTGGACGCCGAGTCGCTTCCAGACCTTCGAGAAATACTGAAAACGTTGAACGGAAATTAATACCATTAGGAATATGATTTTATAAGTTCACAACACAGAATCAATCGAACGATAATGTCAATTGTGCGAGATATACTCGCAGTAGGTTTCATTCACTTATTGAACCCCACAAAAATATATGAATAAATAAAAAATCTCATCTAAATGTTTTTGTTCAAGGTTTTTGGAAAAAAAAAAACCACCAAAACTTTGATACGCTTTGCTTTAGTACACAATATTCAGTTCTGGTCGTTTTTAAAAGTTTTCAAAGTTGGAATTGTGAATATCAATAAGTGAATAAGCGTGGAACAAATACCCCAAAATTACGTATCACAGGTGGCATTAAAATTCCCAAAAACTCGACTATTTGCGCACATAGGGCGTGTACCTAGATCGAGTGATGGTAATTTTATGTGGATTCGGAATATACAATTTTAAAAAATGGGGGCTCATTGAAAAAAAAGGTTAGTGCGCATTGCGCAAAAACGTCATATTTTGTTTAAACTAATGGGGGTTACAATTGGAATTCAGTTAAGGGGGAGTTTTCGTTAGCTGAGGCACCCGATAAGTATATTCAAACGTCATTACACTTTCATTCAAGGACCGGATCTTGAGGGTTGAAATTTACAAAAATCAGTATCTCGACAACGTTGAATAAAAAAAGTAGGTTTTCTTTGAACTTCGGTGAATTTCATTTCAATCAATCTTACCCGTTAGAAATCCACAAGGATTAAACGGGTTGGAATAGCGCAGTCGCCAGCACGATTGTGAATCGTATTTGTGAAAAGGAAGAATAATGAACAGGAAAGAACGAAGATCTACGAGGAAAATTTATCCGAACAGTAAAATAATAATAATTTGAAGCTTTTTCGGTTTATGTAGGATCCCATTGTTTCAAAAATTCATTTTTATAGACGTTCTAACAAAAATGACATTCTAACAAGACGAGAAAATTAAAAACTTCCATTATTCATTAATTTAGCTCTATTATTTGAGGAAGTAGGTAACGAAAGAATGTTCATCAAGACCAATTTACAAAAGCGAGTTTTTCAATAAAGCTTTTTATTTTCATTTCCTGTTGGAGCCTCTTGTTCATTAAACCTAGTTGATTTATAAGACAAATACTAAATTAATATAACTGGTACACAGGGCTAATTGAATAAAGTTTAGAGAGTAAAGTCTTTTCAAAATTACATTTGGTATAATAAAAACTATTAAAAACCTGACATAAAATGAACTGTTCCGAGAAAAAATCCAATGATTCGTACCTTGAAAACACTGGTAGAAAAGAAACTTTATTGCAATATTGCTACATTTATCCAAGACCGTCATCGAGATTTTTCACCAGGTGGTTTTTTACCTATCGTTGAAATAATTGTTGATTGGCCCATCCAAAGTAGTGAAAATAAACATTGCCGAAAATTTTGAGTCTACCAAGACTAAGAAATTAAAATTCCAATTTCCAAACAGAAGAGATTGACCATTATAAAAATGATTGTATTTTGTCTTTCAGATTCGAAATTATAATCATACTTCACTGAGCCCAAAATTATATTGTTTATTAGTCTGCTACAGATAATAGTAGGGTAATGTTATCACATATATAACAGAGACAGGTATTTTAAACACAAATAAATGAATCAAATACGTGATCCTTTTGATTTACTATTAAAAATTGTACTCCATTTGCCCCAAAAAGTCACCGATCTGCATCCATTTCTTCAATATATTAGATGACAAATTATTGACAAACGAGAATAATTTCGTACACTCCATATTATTTCGCACCGTTTTGAGGTCAAACAACACCAACTGATATATAGCTGTTAGAAGACTCGAAACTTCGACTTATTAATTGATGGGTTAATGAAGGCATCCATAAGTACCTACCTACTTATGAGTGGTGTACTTCAGAGAGATTATTTAACTCGAGCTCTTAGCAAAATGGCTGCAAACATTAGTAAGCAGTAGGTAGTTGGGAGCAAATTAAAAAATTAACATCTATCACGCTCTAGAAAAAGCAGACTTGTTAATTAGCACAGGATACTAATAACAGCAGCAAAGGTCTAGGTTATATAGCACGAAGAAGAGCCAAACGATAGGTTACCAATAACAAAACAGCATAGGCACAACTACAAATTCATGGATAACAACCGATTTAAAAAATAAATCAAGGTCGTTGTAATTCAAATTACCTCAAATTTCAGGATAAATCTGATGCGATAAGGTCAATAAAAAAGTTTAAAACAAGTACATACAACACAAAGCCTCAAACCAATTTTCATCAAGCAGATACAAAGCAAACAATAAAAAAATCAACTTAAAATTCGAATAAAAAATTAAAATAAATAATAACATCCCTACCTAATGAGAAGAGTGGGGTAGCTATTGTTTTGTGTAGAGAAACTGAAAAAAGATAAAAAAATAAAAATGAGAAAAAATTATGCAACAGAAACATACATAGATCAGAACACATCAAACATTATAACAAGGGTTAGTCAAAATTCACGATGAAACGTTACAACATTTACTTGACAACAAAAACTATTGAAAAGTTAAAACAGCATACAGCAGACAAAATGAGTTAACAGTGTTGTTAATACGTTTGTACGTAAGAAGAAAAACATATATCGTAAAGTGTCAGATCACCATGCCCATAACCAATCCTCACAAGTAAGTACAAACCTTTTAGCGAATTTTCGTAGAAAATCAAACTATTGCAATGGTTCGGAAATGTTTAAAATAAAAATCTTCGAAAAATTTCTTCATTGAAATCTGTTTTGAGGCATTCTAAAACGATTTTTTGTTTGCGCTTTGTATGCGCTTTTTCATATATACATGTGTGTGTGTGTCATTCCAGACGATGATTCTCCTTAGGATTGAGATAAAAATGTCGCTCTTTCGCTAGAAAATCGAGCTTTCCAAGCGAAAGGACGAGTTCATTGGACAGCACTTTTTGAGCACATTAAATTGGTCAAATTCCAAAAAATGTGCCGAACAAATCACTAAAAATGGCTAAAAATCGTTACATTTACAATTTTTAGCAGAATATTGCTCAAATTACGTTTTTAAAATTTAAAATAGAACATTAAAAAATTTATGTACAAAATTAGGCTGAAAATTTTACTTAAATTTCATTAAAATTTCTAAATCGATAAAAAACTGCAAAAAAGCTAAAAATACAAAACCTCTTTTTGAGTAGCAGATTACTATTTAGAATACGTTTATTGTCATAAAAATAATAACTAACAATTTATTTGCACTCAAAAATCTCAAATTTCAAAACAATTCAACATAATATAGTACAACTTACGGAAATTCGCTCATACGATCATGCTGCATGACTGGAACTTATATTTCCCTTCTTGTAATTTTTCTCATTTTCAAAATGCAGGTATTCATGTATACAAGAGCGTATAGAATTCGATAAGATTCTATTCTAAAATATATATTCGATAGTCTATCTCTTCGACAGAATCAATGTTCTTGGGGCTGAAAGTCAAGTGAACATTTGCGACTACAGTGTAATGACCGAACAAACCTGTAAACAACATATCCATGATTCAATGTTCTTCCGTGAAGCGGAGAAAATGAATTTTTCGTGAAAGCTCAATCGTTCACCACCTGGTCAAGCCGAGGGGAATGGACAGTCTGCCAACAGGGGCGATTAGAAGGAGGGCGTATGTGCGGATAGTTTGTCTACAGGGCCCTTTTCCCCCAACCAGCCTTGTTTATGGTATGTCTCGCCCAGAGAGGAAGTTTGCTTTTTCAACGTTTTTACGGCCTTCGCCGACGAAACTCGCGAAAGTGAGTTTTTCCTGAAGAAGCTCGCTCGCAAAAGCGTAAGCACAGAAAAAAGGTTCACCAGCAAGAGAAAAGGCAACCTTCAGATCCGTACAGGTAATATGCAGGTTTCCACTTCAAACCCTACTTGGCAGTTTCTTAAAGACAACTTGGAAAGCATAAAAGTGGTAGTTTGACTGTTCGACAAATAGTTCAGTTCAGTAGATATCACCACAGTCAGCATCACCTTTTTGGTCATTACAATAAAGAAGGTATCTTCTATTGATAAATATCAGAATATATTTTAGTTTCCTACAACTCATACAAACTTAGACATCATGTTTAGTGTGCAATTGAAGTTTGTATTGAAAGGCAGTTCGAAAATCGACAATAGTATTCTTATAGGTCGCAATCTTGCATTTTCAGCATCAAAGTGAAATAACTTTTTTCCGTCACAATGTTTTGCAGTTGATACAGAAAATTTAATAAGCGTTGGGCGAAATACCACGTTTCAACTCCAAACTCGACCCAATTTGGCCAAAAAAGAAATGACGTCAGAAGTAGATATCCCGTCTCCGACTAACGTGGTGGTGGGAGCTTTATTTTATACCACCATTAGCGGATTTTAGGAGTAAATGGGATATATTGCAATGGACCTAAAATTGGCATAGCTTTTATATCAAAAGGCGAGAATAGATTTGGAGGCACCCATAAATGAATCCTGAATATGAACACTTTCCCATACAATATGTATCTGTAAAAATATATGAATGTGTTAAACATTTTAGTGAGAATTTTAGTATTTTTAGTTTTTAATTTTAGAGTATTTTTAGTTGAATATTTTATTTTTAATGGCATGGTTGGTGATATGAACACAACTTTTTTTTTTTTTTTTAATAAAACAGTTATCGAAATCACATGGGGCTTATTTATGAGGACAAGGACATGTTTTTCTGACTCCCCTTTCCAATCTTTTCGTTTACGAGAAAGTATTTTTGCAACGCAGACAGAGGAGATTCATTCAAATTTACTTGAGTAGCATCAGGAAGCGTAAGGACAAACAATCAGCCCAATGGATGTGGACCAATGGATTCAGCTTACGGTTAGGACATGGTGAAATGACACTCACGTAAAAACAACAAGACTAATTAAGCATGTTTCCCTATAGGTATAACAAATAAATAAAAACTTATTCACCACTAAAAACAAATGTGAAGGTTGAGTGTCAAATGTATTTAAAACGACTATGCAAATAAGAAAATGAGGCACTAAAAATTAAAGCCTTGTATTATCATACCAATTAATTAATGAATCACCAGAATAATACTACCATGTTTCGTTTCGTAGTAATGTAATAATTGTAAAATAATTGTGATATTACTGTGAATATTTTAGTAATATTTTCTCGAATTTCAGATAATTTTTGTTATGAATCCCATTTCTTGTATTCACAAGAACAAGGGAAAATATAAGTTAAATTATTTCCATATCTGGGACAAAACAATATTTTTCAATTTAAAAATATTGTTTTCTTTTTTATTGTGACGATTTCAAAGCACTAACGTAATGTTTGCCACATTTTTACTGAAAACTGAGTAATGCGATGAGGTTTCCGTGTTCACTTTAGCCTCAAAAATGCCCTTGAATGAGCTTCATTACATCGCCTTTGAAATCTTGGGATAAACGTTGATTTTTCATAGGTAATTCCAAACCATATCAAACAATTTATCAATAAATCAAAACAGAATTCAACCGAATTGTCGCGGAATTGAGTTTTCTACGTTCATTTTGAGGTTTTTGTCGATTTTCCAGATATTTTCTGGTTGTTGTTGCCTTTCCGCTCCTCGGCATTTGGAGTTTTGCGGATAGTCAAAAATTCGGGCACCAACCTGTATAGTTGATAATGCGAGGTAGAACGCATGCCTCGACCCGTAGCTTGACGGGTACTTAGTGTTTGCCAAGGACATTGACTGTGTGAACAGTCTCTCTCAGGAGAGGATCTTCCCAGATGTTGTCTGGTGGGAAACCACAAGACACACTGTCCCAGGACTCCCAAACCAGAGATGGGCATATTCGTAATCGTGAATATAAATATATTAACAGAAAACCTATTCTGTGAATACAAATACGAATATATTCGTATTCAATTGTGTGAATACGGGGGTGTATTCACTTGTGTGAGTACGGGGGCGTATTCACACATGTAAATATGAAACACTTGTATTCGTATTCATAGAACAGGTTTTCTGTTAATATATTCGTATTCAAGAATACGAATATGCCCATCTCTGTCCCAAACACGACTTCCATTCATTGGTTCATTGGATGGAAATATTGAATTCTTCTGTCCCCACCCCCCTTAAAAAAAAGTCTTATTCGGGATCCTTAATATGCGGGATATTTATGATCATCGTGAAATTTCCCGTAATAGCTTAAAGTCAGACCGTGTTACGTTTGGGACCACAATGTAATAAATGTATTCATGTAATAAATCCTATCCCTGACAATTTGCTTTAAGAATATGAAAAAATTAAAACATGGTACAAATTACTAACGTTTCATGATAAGCGAGCAAACTTTGACAGTCAACCCTCAAAAATGACTCTACCTAGGTACATAGATGAAGATACGAGTAAGTACATCTAAACAGGTGCGATCTTTAAGCAACTTGCAACAGTCAAAAAGGTAATTCGTGTAGTTAGTTAGGGCTTACCCCGATTTCGAATGTTTTTTATGTACAACGGGGGTGGTTTCTCGGCGGTCGTCCGAGTAGGGGAGCTCAGGCGTGGATGGGACGCCGCTCGCCGAGTAGCGAGGCGATGGCGAGTCGTAGCCCCAGCCGCTCGAACTGACCCTGTGATGCCCAGACGAGCTGCTCCTGCTCACAACTCTGTAACAAGCACAATTTATCACAATTATTATGATTATTAATAATTGATTTAAGCCGCACCTAAACCAAAAGAGTTTTAGCAGCACTCATCGCAGTTATAATAACATTTTTGCTACACTATACGCAGGGTTTCGGAACTACACTATACGCCAGGTGGTTTTGGAAAATGAATTGGACAGTATAATATGAGGGGGCTAGGATTCGGAACTCATTAAAAATCGTGTCATAAGTTCGATGCACGCAGAAAAAAATCGGTACTCACGTAGTGAGTCACATGTTGAAGCGCATTTTCTTCAATACGTTCGTGTACGCAGTTTCTTCAAGTAAAATAGTATTTTATAAGGAATGACGAAAACAATTTCAGGGGGACGGTCAACGCTTGAACGGAGAAATCAGCGTTAAGAGCTCATTCAGCTGATTGGGGTGGTTCCGCAAGTTAAAATCCTACTCCAACTGTCTCATAGAGGTTCCGTTCAAAATTTCAGCGTCGTAGCGTCAAATTGTTTAGAAATTTGCGTTGAGCTCAATCAGTTGATTGGGGGGGAGGGGTTCGGTGAGTGAAAATCATGTTTTACGTGTCACACAGAGGTTCCATTCCAAATTTCAACTTCGTAGCATAGAAACTAGCGCTAAGAGGTCAGATAGGAGTGGTTCGGTAATTAAAATCCTATTCTAACTGTCTCACAGAGGTTCCGTTCCAAATTTCAGCGTCCAAGGATAAATTCCATAGAAATTATTCAGAGTTCGCTCAGCTCGGGGAGGTCACTCAGCTGATAGGAGTGGTTCAATAAATTAAATTCCTACCCTACTTGTCCCAAAGAGGCTCTGTTCCAAATTTCAGCTTCGAGGATAGCATTATAGGAGTAGGAAATATAAATCTCCTATAGAAATAGGAGTTTCTGAATCGATAAGCTCGCGCTGCTGAGTATCAATGACGATTTTTGTAACCACTTTATTTTGAATGACAAGCAGATCATTTTGCGACCCATCCCGTAAAATTCGTCAAAAAGCGCTTTTACGAGGATACACAAATATATACTTACATAAACGTAAAAGTGAATACAAAACCGTATTTTGTTAAAGAAAACAAAAGCCGTTTGGCTGAGCTTAAATGGGCTTAGAAATGTACTCAGAAATGGGTATCTGAGGGCGGGTGGGGTTGACGGTGGGATTGGTTCTACGGGGGGGGACCTGTGTGAAAAAATAAAAATAAAATAAAACACGTAGGAATACAAAAGTAATTGACGTTATCTCGAACGTTTCAAGATTATTCATCTCGGACTAAAAGTGAGAGAGAGAATGTTCAACTGGCGGCTACCAGAAGATATCGAGAGTTCACTCTTACAAAAGAATGTTACAAGATTGCAAACGTTTATTATTTCGGCCATTATTTGCATAGATCTCTCGGGTTGATTGCTAAAAAGTAAAACAACCTGGAGGCACTTTTAAGTACTCTGTAAACTCGGAGGGTAGCACCTCTGTAAGCATTCGGGTGGTGCAAAAATACCTTAGGTACCCGCTGCAGTTGGAAGAAAAGGACAAATGTATGCTCAAAGTTAACCTCAAGATGAAGAAAAATGTGATGCAGAGAAATTTGAAGAAAATAATGCCCCTCAAAAATTTTGAAGCTAAGCGCGAATGTTCGAAGTAATGACGATGGATGCAATCGGTATAAATATAGAAAAGAATAAACAATATTGTTCCTCTGCTGTGACGAGAAGGTGCGTAGTTTGAAAACAAAAACTGGACGTTTGCCGCCCTTCCTGTGAAAATCAGACATTTGGCGACCAGAGTTACTCTAAATTATTGCCCCTTCAGCTCGGTAAAAAGAAGACGGACGGTCTAGGCCAAAATCGGACACCTGGTGCCCCTGACTGTATGGGTCATAATGACCCGAAGGGGGGACTAATGCACATTAAACAGCGTAGTGGTAAAGAGCAGGCACCCTCGTCAGTTCTGAATGTAAAGGGAAAACGTGGTGTGGACCATCATAACCCTACAGTCCAAGTTCCTCAGTTTAGGTTCAATATATTTTAAACTGAGCAAATAGGCTTTCTATCAATTTCAAGCTATCGACCAGCTGAAAT
The DNA here is from genome assembly GCA_030762985.1 of Adelphocoris suturalis. Lineage (NCBI taxonomy): Eukaryota > Metazoa > Arthropoda > Insecta > Hemiptera > Miridae > Adelphocoris > Adelphocoris suturalis. The sequence continues at coordinate 52,834,423 of CM061046.1, read as the reverse complement.
GTGAAGTATTCTTGGTCATCCTGTGACTTAGAATCGATCCTCCTCGTAGCATGCCATCACAGCCAGGAAAAGATGACAATGTCTCGAATTTACATACAATCATTTATTGAAATTAGGAAAAAACTTATTTTTGATTAAAATCGTATATTCTCAATATAATAAATGTGAGCTGGGCCACAAAGACACCGAGGGTGCAATACATGCCCCTGAGTTTCTCAGTGTAGGCCGAAGGTTAAAAACAATAGCTAGAGGGAATGTAGTTAAGCTAGAATTTTATTATACTAGATGTGTACCCGTGATCCGCTACTAGCAATTAATGATAATTACATAGCACCTTGGTCTATGTAAGGTGGCTTCGTTGTCATTTTTACCCAGCAGTTCCAAAAAGGCATCAATTCAAATTTCAGCAATCAAGATTAGACTTATCAACCTAATTAATTAATTTTTCATTCAAGTTTCCCCTCAGTATAAACAACTCAATATAACCTTAGTATATAACCCCCGATACTCGACATGCTAGTGACGACGGATCTCTCCGAAAGGTACGTATCTAAATGACCATTTAACCTTAGTTACGTTAAAACTATTCCCGACAAACACTGCTGCAGTTAAGAAGGCGTTTTGAATATAAGTTTTTGAAGATCTATCTTCACGAATAAAAACCGTTCGTCTCAACCCACCAAAATCGTTTTGGTATCGTTGAATCCACATTTGACGTGAAAAGTTCAACGCATATCCGGTTTTTACTCGATTACGATGTTGTTTACCCGGGCGACGTCGTTAGGGTAAGCCGAGTTTACGATGAAGGAGTAAGTCTAGAGGATTGTATTATAGCCTAAAAACATCCCTGGAAATTGCTGATGATTTCGGAAAAACCCGCATTAAAATCCGTAGAACCGCTTGGCCAGCAATTTGGAAGAAACAAAATTTTCATTTATATAATAGATACATATTCTACCCATAGTCTAATCTCAAACATTGGTTTTAGGAACGATACGTCATGAAGCACACAAAATGGTAGGTATGTGCAGTACGGCTTAAGTTGTGCTTCTAGAGTTGATGTTTCAACTTTGCATTTTTCGCATTGCAGAAAAACATTCAGCTGTGTAAATTAGCAAGTATCATATATGAACTAGCAACCGATGACCCAAATGAATGTAAATCATGCTTCAAAACGTAAATTAATGTATATTTTCCAGGAATAACCATTTGCAGGTTTAGCAATAAATTATCTACTTCTTTTTAGTTTCTCTTCACTGCTTTGTTAAGCAACCCATTCTGCTATTACAAATAGATATTACATTATCAACAACATGATTTATATATGTGTTTCTCAAAAAGCAAACCACGAGGGTTTAATGTACAACATCAATTGTGTGTAGTGTTTATGATGTTATCGAACCTCAGGATAGATATCGAACCTTAGAATAGCTCAAGAATAAATATGCTCAAAATGGTACCTACAGTGTTCATACACAAATATGTTGTAATTTCAACAAATCGGCGATAAAAACTCGTCAGGTGGACCCCCCGGACCCCCTTTGTTGTAAGTAAACATTGAAAAACGTGGAACACAATTTTACTTCTGGTGTCGGTAGTACAAGCTCCCAACCTAATTTCAACATCCCAGGATGAAAAGGAGAGAATTGTAGCCTGATCAGGGGCCTGTAATTTCATTCGACTCTTGTTGTCACAGAGAGGCTCCCTCAGCTGATCAGGAAAGATCCCATATTTTTATTCGTCTCTTGAGGTCCCAGAAAGGCTGCCAGATCAAATTACTAGGGTGAACATGAGAGAATATAGCGAAATCAGATGATTAGGTTGGAACCCGTCAAGTCATTCGTCTCCTAATGTCCTAGGGAGGCTCCCTACCTAAACCATCTAATTTCGTCTCTCAGGGTAGTCTAGTGGGAGTTTGGGGATGGTAGATTATTTGGTTCAGAGTGTCTACCCATAAATTTCAACTTCCTAGGGTAACAGGAAAGAAAAGCAACGTAACAGGGTCATTCAGCTGATCAGAGATTCAGTACATCATTTTATTTGTCTCTTGAAATCCCAGGGAGGCTTTCTACCAAATGCTTCTATTTTTGGAGAGGTTTATTATTAAGCAGCGAATATTTTTCTGTTACTTTCGTGACAAATTTTGGTCTCCCAAAAAAGTCTGGTATTTTAGCAGTAGGCCTCATTAAAAGCATGTTCCTCGCTAAAATGCGAAACATAGATGATTGCAATTTTTGTGTATGTCTTCGATTAATATAGTTTTAGTTCTTTAGGAGGAACAGCCATTTTAAACATGACAATAATAATAATAATCATAAAAACTTTCTTCCACCCCAAAAGAGAATGGGAACAGGAATAGGAATGGAAGAAGGGGGAGAAACGAGGGGAGATCAATAGCAAAGAGAGGCAGGGCAAGGCAACGTTGCCAAGTCTGCCCCTCTTCGGGTTACGTCGGAAGCCTACCCGCCTGTGAGAGACTGCCGCCGAGACAGGGTTTCCCCGGTACGAGCCAGAAACGGGAAAAACTCGGTGGAAAAAGTTGGCGGAGGGGAAATCTTCAGAAAGAACCCCCTTCCCCTCACAACCAAAGAAATATGATAAGGAGAGAGATAAGGTTCAATGTCGAAGATTAATTGTAACCATAAATATTTTCTAAATGGCAAACAACTGCGTGAACTTGTAATCCCCCTCCCCTCACCACCAAAGAAGAAATATGATAAGTAAAGAGATAAGGTTCAAGGTCGAAGATTGATTGTAACCATCAATATTTTCTAAATGGCAAACAACAGCGTGAAGTTGTAATCCCCCACCTCGGTCTACCATACGCCTGTATTTAAACAGAGTTGTGAAGAATAGGTAGAGAGGCGGGCTATCGCCTATCCCTGAGTTATTCACCGCGATTAGTTCGACAAATAAAGATAGATACCGAGACACGAATATTGATGAAAATCACTCCAGGTTGGTACCCGCACATGGACGAGAGGTATTTTAAGGTTAAATACACTTTTTAATGAAAGATACTACTTTCGGAACTATCGGCGCTCAGTGAAGTATTGATGAAGTAAGGGTAATTGGATATTGAACGATCAATTTTCATAGTAATTTTTTATTTGCTCAGTAGAATGATCCGAGCGAGAGCTTTTCAAAAAGGTGCTATAGTTACTTATTGAATAACTTCATTATTTATTCGTACTTTTCATACTATGTAATTGGCGAAAGCCGAGCTTGTTAATAAATATATAAATCGATATGATGGGTATCTGTCCAGTAAAACGGCTCTTGAAAATCATTTTCACGATGACGTCAAGGCCTCCCGCCCGAATGGAACATCTCTGTTCCCTTGCCCTCATACGTCACACGTGAGCTTCTTACCGGTTTTTTGGCCAAACTAAACGGTCTTTTGAGCTGAAAATTGCTAATGAAGGGTTTTAAAGTACGCTGAATCGGAATCTGAGGTCAAAAGTGTGAAATTACAACAGATGAAAGTTCCCCATTGTAATGAGGAAAAACAGAAATTATAATTTACTAGCATGTTAATACTTCGCTTACTCACCCCAAAGGAAGGCCAACTATTTATTCTGATATCTTATCTATACCAGTTAGCGACTCTCAAACCCCTCAATTTTCAGTCGTGTAACTTGGTAGTATCGATTTTGAACATGAACACGAGAGGTAACACGCATATTTATCAAAGCTACATTTACAAAAGTAACAAAACAATCATTTGCACACCATTTGGCAATCAATTGATACATTTAAAGGAATTTATTAGTAATAATAATCACAATTATTCTGGGAATGGTTCAATGACTCTACCATTCAAGTAGATTTACTTATTTAAAATTTCATCTTATCATCAAGGAAGACAGCATTGGGAGAGTATATAAACAGCAATTTAGATCGTTCAAAAACAAGTAGGAATAAGGGCTCTACAATAATTTTACGAAATCCGTGAGCATTAAAGAGGTTTTTCAGGTGCATTCGTAAAAAGCAGTTTCTGGTTTTTGGCGTAAAATTTAAAAGGAATGAAAATGACCAAGTCGTACAATCTGAGCAAATATTATTGTACCAACTTGACCATATTTTTATAAAAATTTTCTATCACGGTAACTCTTCTGTATCTCCTTTTGGGATAGAGAGGACATTTTTCATGTTCAACGATATTTATAGTGTTAGGCAAAAGAAGTTAACCTCCCCCCTCCTGCTCCCAACCAATCGCACTAGACACGCTGAAACCCAATACCTAAAATAATTCTATGTTCAAAGACGTACGTACGTAATACCGCTCTAAGAGGTCGGAACTCTCATTATCAGTAGCAAACAAAGCGATAGATTATCCAGCATACGAATACATAAATTGTTTTATGGTTCAAGTACAAAAGTTCGGACTGGGTCAAGAAGGTTTGGCGAAACAACTCCCCAGGCCGATTTTACACGTAAACTTCCCTTAATTTTTTATTGAAAAGTAAGTAAAATTTTATTTCTTCTCAAGTAAGTGCGAATCCTACTAAAGAAGAACGGAGAAACCGGTCGAGGATTGGAAGAAGGAAGTGGAAAGGCGAGAAGATGACGTGGTACGTCAGCCGCGGCACCTGAATTTCTAAAAGCTTCTTCTACACCGCAGGCGGATACGACCTGCCGTGACTAAGTGGTTATGGGAGCCGGGGGACCGTAGGAGATGGAAGCTGATATCAGGGCAGCGGCGGAGGATGAGAGACAGTTTAGATGGGATACCCGGCAGATGAGACGGGCTACATTGTGGCTCGCAGTGGCGCTACTACGCTTTCACAAGGGTAGTGTAGTGTTGCTAGCAGGTTGACCGCTCAACAACTTGTGAATCTTGCCTTGAGCTTCGTTCGCAGGGCAGGTTCCGAACCGTTCGAGAACAAACAAGTTCCGAACTTATAACGCCAAGAAGAATAGATAAATCCAATTCAACGAAGGCCCATCAAATATGCTACTGATCACGAAAGAGAGTAGCAGGAGAGACGGTAGGTACTGTGTGGATATGTGGATGCCATGACAAATTAGTCACGGATGGCACCAACACGGAAGGATACCGTACGATCATATCAATATAATAATTGTCCCATAACATACAAATGAACAACGCGTCACTTTACAATTTATTGTACCTAATTCAAATCATACTAACAACTGTCAATAATCAGAACATGAGTTTCCAAAATCTGATGTAAGCCCCATGATATTGATAATTCATCAGGAGTTCTTCATTACTTCCTTCGTTTGGTAGGTACTATATTCTTCTGATAGCCCTTCGTTGCTTTGGTATTTGATTCTACATGTAGACGGATAGACGAGAGGTATAGTCTCCTAGAAATAGAATGAGCCAGTTTGATGAGTTTTTATAATACGTTCTTTGCTTATCAGACAAAATGACCGAATTTTTTAATAATCCAATAATTTTTCGCAAGATGGGGGACAACGAAATTCCAAGGGAGATTGCGGTTCAAATACGTTGGATCTTGGATATTTTCAACATTTATTAATTTCAATTATTACAGTAAGAGTAATTGTCCATGGTCCTCGCATTCAGACGTTGTCCATGTTTGGACAATCATTGCACGTTTCTATTTTATATATATTTTTTTCTTTGGAAGAAAATCATTTATTGTTCAGAAAAATGTACATTTTGGTTTTTATTCTTTGTACGTAGTCTGACTACTGTTCTTGTTCCGGTCTGCGTTTCTTCTGTACTCTTTCAAGAGAGGCAGCGGTGCACCATTTTCGAGGCCCTAACCTAGATCACATTTTGATTTTCACAGAATCCTGTTTTTTCTTACTCACTTGATTATTTCATCAGCAGCTTTGCCGGATAAGTTTTTGTACACTGTAACCATTTTTTTTATTGTTCTTAACAACACCGTGTAATAACATCGAGATCTCCCCTCCTCCGTCTTTAGGATTCTCTATCACTAACCCGGATGAAATACGCAACATCAAAATATAGACAAACATTATCTAAGCAAACCACACACAAATAGAATGAAAATCATCGACTATTGAGATTTAGTTCGTCCATTAACCGGAGGTCTTTAGAACATTTTTATCGACGATTATGAAGGAGACAAGGTAATAGTTCACACTCAATATCGATCATTTGAATTTTAAACCCTCATCATACATTTTGTTGTGATTTATCAACGAATTAACACGAAGAAAACAATTTGTATTGATATTCTTCCAACACAAACAACTTTTTACAACATGATAACATAACAACAATGTCCAGAAACACATGAACAGGCAACCACTGACGTCTACTACAACATTATAACTACAACGGACGAATTGACATACGTCAGAGTAATGAAACAAAATAGAAAGTAACGGACTTACCGATTATGCCTCACAAGGTCGTCGGTTTCAGACGAAGATTTCCTAGGTTCCCCTATCCGTTGTTTAGAATCCCTGGAAAAAGAGAAAAAATAAAACATTACTCACGTGAAAAACATCAAAATGTCTCCATCAAAACAAAAATTCTGCAACACAATAATTTCAAATGATAGTGGTTGATGGAATGGACCTTTTCATTCATAACAGAAAGAAGACTTGCCATTACTTAAAATAGTTTTCACGAGCGTGTCTTTGTATTTCATAGGAGTTACGTCCTATATATGCGTGTAAACTGGTACATACCTACGAATAAATAATGTTCACGAGTAACCATATTGGGCAGTTATTTTTTAACCAATGATTAATATACATAGGTATCCGAACCTTTCCTGTTATCAACAGCCAGCACCTTCAGGCAGTATACAGATTCATGCAGGAGATAGTTGCATTTTGGCTACCTGGCGAGTTTTAGCTAATTTATATTATTTCGTTTCCTCTTTTCGGGTTTGGTTTTAATAATTTAGTAGACGGTGCTGGTTACATTCATGCTTTACACTCATCTTTGAACCCCGACCATTGGCGGTCGTATACTATAAGGAGGCCGCGCTGAAGGGTCTGGCGGTCCATATATGGCAGGATAGGTCCATATATTCTTTCAACTTTTTCAGAGGAAATCACCCATCTGTGCTCCTATTCTGTCTCGCTTATGACCATGTACCCTGGAGTCCCTTGAGAACAATAAGGCTTCAAAAGAAATAACTGATCGTACGAAAATTGGCACCAACAAATCACCAGGGGCGTAGTTGAACTCGGCACCGCTAATGACTGTTCATCTTGAGCCACGAGAGTAAACAAAGTGATTCAAGGACTCGGAACCAGCCGAAGGCAGCGTTTACTCAAGACAATATTGAATTTGGCACTGCCCTCGTATCGTATTCAGTCACCCCGTGAACCTATTCCGGAGTAGGTACGGGAAAATGAAATTCCCGAAAGTGAGTATTGAACGTGGACGAGTGATGTCTGTTGTAGATGGGGCAAAATTTCGTTATGCATAAGAATTGGATGTCGTTTTCACCTCGCTCAGGCCTGGTTCCGAAGATTCAGGAAGTTGGACTTGTTGCAGACTATAAAAAAAGAGAATAAAATTGGCCAGTGGCTCCACTATATTTTTGGTTTGTCTTTTTTGCCACCACAAGACGTAGGCGACGATTTAGTTGAAGACCTTATATCAATCATGCCGACTAGTTAAAAATGCTCGAAATTTGAAGATTTCCTCATTGATAACTACATTTCCGAGTCAGCAATGTTTCCTCCCGAATTATGGGCAGCTGATTCCGATTCTACGCACCGCGCCACCAATTTTCCAGTAAATCCTCAGACACATAGGTATTCCTAACCAAGAGAACCGGTACTGGGGCCAAATTCGAAAATCTAAATGGGTACCTAAGGGACTAAGTGCCGAGTTCAAGACCGGACCTGGCACTGTAGATTGTTAGTTGATGCAAACATCAATATTATATTGAATAATAAAGTATCATTTTACAATAGTCTACACCTTCAAATCGGTAAAACCTTTCTTATAAGCTCATTATATGAGAACTCCTTCGAAATGTATCAAAAAACGGTTTAATGATAACTTCAGCTCCTTAAATGACAATCTATCTTATCACAATCCGCATAATTATTACGATTTTGAACTTCTAGGGATTATTTCAAGCACTCGTCAATGCAAGTCCAATGATTCTGGGCAGAACAGATTTGCGGTTCTCTACATATTAGGTATAGAGAGATACCACATAAAGAACAAACAATAACAGCTCCTTCAACCTATGTAGGTGATATAGGTTTATGCTTCAACCTTGTCGAAAATCTCTCAAAAGGTCTTTAGAACATGTCAGTTCAAAACAACATTTGTTACAGTGTGCGCACGGTGTAATGGAAATGCTCAAAGCCACTTGAAGGTACAGAGTGTATTGAAGATTTGTTAGAAAGTTTAGAAAAGTCGGTTCATAAGGCAACGCCGTCGTCAGCCAGCAGATTTCACTTTCTCTGGAAGGCGACCGCTGTTTTTCACCGAGCTCCAAGGAGAAGGCGGTAAACAATACAAAAGAAGATTTTTCAGAAAAGCCGGAAATGTTTCTGAGCTCCTTCTGCCTAGAGCTGGGGAGGATGTATCAAAGGTCGGACATTGAAGATTTGATGTTGACGATACCAAGGGAAAAGGGATGAAGTAAACCGTGAGGAAAAATAGCTGTCAAAACTATTTGTGAGCTTGTAAACATTTCGAGCATTTCCAGGCTGTACTGGTGAGCTTCTGGGATAATATAGGATGCTGATTCAAAGTTTAAGATAAGCTCGACAGAAAAGCACAACTGGAATCACCACCGAATGATGAAAAAGTTCATGTCCACATTAAAAACGAAAAAATCGTCATAAAACACGTCAATTAATTTTGCTAATCTATGTTGTTTAAATCTAATTATGTAGGTATGCTTATAATCAACACGTTTAATGCGAAGTTTAACGCTACTTTCTCAGCATATATTCTTTCATGATGTGTTTTTGGCATAGACAAAACCAAGAAAATCTTGGTTTTTAACGAACTTTCTTCCCCCAGATCCTCTCCAAGTTTGATGACATCGGTATAATGTACTCACGTTAATATAAGCTAGGTTTAATCAAAATCAACAGGTTTGGGTTAAATGTCAATAGAAACAACTTAGGGTTTTCCCAATAAGCTAGATCACAGCTATATCTTTGTGGTCTATACTTTTTTGGTTCCACGCAACGGAAACAGTAATTAAATTATGAGAATACAAAATCTGAACGTTTGATCGATAATCAATAACAGCCGTAAGAAGAAATTCTATGGTTTACTTTCAAAAGGATGCTCAACCAATCATCGGAGAGCTTTATTCGAATAAAAAACAAGAGGTCGCAGAGGGAAGAGAACATCAAGGGCGAGAAAACAAAACAAGGACGGAATAAGTAGTAGGTGCGCGGAGACAGAGACAAAAGCTGGTTCCAAGGACATCAGCAATATTAGGTCAGTGGAGAAGAATGATATCGTGATTCTTGAATATAGCATGATTCCATCGAGAGAGTGCGAACACGGGGTTGTCTAATTTTCGGCTAAAATGCCTCGATTCCCAGAAGAATAATGTTGGGTTCACAGAATAGCTTTCAGTATAATTACTTGCAATAATGAAAAAATCGAATAATTTTAATAAGTTAGTATTCTGAACGTCCAGATTTATAAATTACGAACTAAATCACTCGCGACGAAGTTGTGGAAACCCATTTCAAAACGGAAGTTAGTGAAAAACGTTGTTTATTTCCACGAAAAATAAAGAGTTACAATGTTAAATCGATTTCTACGGTTAGGCCATCATCAGTAACAAACAATAACCAGTAAACAAGTTATTGTTTGTTACTGATGATGGCCTAAGCGTCGAAATCGATTAACCATTGTAACTCTTTATTTTTCGTGGAAATAGACAACGTTTTTCACTAACTTCCGTTTTATAAATTATAGAGATAAGGAATTCACAGTATATACATGTATGTCTTTTCATCATCCTGATTGAACGTTAAATGACTGCCTCTCCTACATAACAGGAGATTCGTCAAATCGTCAGGAACCTGAGAAGATCTACTCCGAAATTCGATCTACCTATACTTATACCTAAATAAACCAAATGGTGATTTTCAGAGAAAAAAGTTGAACAGAATGGTCTTAAACAAACCGCAAGTGGGAACTTTTATTTTGGACAATTTTTTTTAAATCTCCTGAAAGTGAAAATAATGCTTCTGCAACGGAGTAGATAAGGAGCAATATGTTAATTAGTGACGGTGAACTGTGAAGTTCAAGTTTTCAGGACAGAAGGTGGGTAACGCTAAAAATCTGGCGTTGGCATGGATTTGAAGCACTGAGCATAAAGGTGAAGCATTAATTAGGACGGGAAACGTTCAAAATATCATTAGGTTGGTACCCTTGATTCTACTGTATAGAACTTTTGCACCCATCTATACAAACACTACTTGGGAATTACGACCTCTATTTCCTCTTCGTCTTCGAGTGAGCGAATTTTCGTAAATTATCGTATTAAGTTATGTTAAATTGTAGAGAAATTTGATTAATTTGAGTACAAATAAATTGTTAAAAACCAATTTTATGGCCCAAAACTCATCTTCAATCAAATTTGGCGATTCAAAAAAAAAAATGAATTTTAGAGTTTTTTTTAAGTTGGGAACGCATAAAAGGACAGATTAAGAAGGATCCACCATCCTGCCTGATTCTCGGACTTTTTCAGACACTGTTGAAGTGATGCAAGGAAGCTCCAATACACGCTGAAACGTTCTACCTCGTTCATCCATGTTGAATTTATTCTATAACTCAACTCTCGATTCCTCCTCAATTCCACAGTCCTTTGAGCTCCAAAATCAAACTCCAAGCTCGTGAAATTTACTGCCATCTGAGCTGCTCAATTTGATCGTGGAAGATCAGAGATCTGTGCCTAAGGACAACTCATCACTGAATCAATACACGGTGGCGAGATAATTCGCAACGCTTAAAATTTCGTTTCAACATCATCGGATACCCTATTTTGAAGCTATTTTTTTCTTCAAAATTCCAAATCCAGGCATTTTGGTTAACAAAATCCCCTACCCGGGAATTCTTAAAGCCAAATTCCAATTAACTAGTCAATTTTAAAACGTTCACCCATCTGGGAGATACCAGTAACTCTGTCCGTAAGACTTCTAAGGTCCTATTCGAAAGAATCCAGTTTCATTGCGCACTACAAACTTACCCCAACTATGAAACATTTAGAAAAATTATTATCTCTAAATACATACTTCTGGTACTTACTGCTAGGAAGATATAAACGTGATTTAAATACGCGTAGAATCTTTGAAATAACGTAGAGTCGCGAAAAAAACACAAAAACAAAAATGGGGGGAAAAAAACTGAAAACTACTTTCAAACAGGCAAAAAGCAATAAAGAAAAGAGAATTCTAGCCCAAACAACATTCCCGGTGGTAGAAATATTTATGTTATTATTCTCGAGCAAAACGAGCGCGGTAAGACAGCCGGCAAAAGACTGAAAACAGGTGCGTAAGGAGCACTGGAAGAGGGGAAAAGAGTGGGGACCAGGGGACACGAACTTCAGGTACATCTGGGGCCCAGAGCCCTGTGATTTAGGAGGGTGCAGCAACCCCTAGGAAAACAGGTACAACCTACCCCGGGGACCTGACGTAGATAGCGAAAAAACACAAAACGTGGTGGAGCAAATAGAACAACTTTTCAAGTTCTAGTTCCAATGCGTATAGGTATTCATTTATAAGCAAATTGGTTTGATTACGATGCAGAATTAGGTAAGCAAGTGCAGCGATTATGGACATCACTGTACCTACGAATCAACACCAAGCATCGTCAAACACCAGGGTGCCACGAAAAGCACCATCCATTTATGACACTCAGAGCGGCCATCCTGTGCCAAAAGTTGCATCCAGATGGGTGATGCGAACGGTTTGCATCAACCATCTGGACGTCGCGTCCCCGCGAACCAGACTTTGTCGGTTTTCCCCGCAAACAAAAAGGGTTCAGAAGTGTTGGCGAACCGTTCGCTGGAACCAAAACATCACGACAAACGGTTTTCAAACCGCTTGGTTCACTCGTCTGGACGTAGCTCAACGTGCGATCACCTCCTCATCGTCGCTAGAGAGGCTGTTTTCATACAAAATACTACATTACGTTTCCCCGCGTACCTATATCCTATGTATATCTATTTGAAGGAGATTTCTGATATACCATTCATCTTTCCGCTTGATATTCCAGTACAAACTTTATTAGAAAGTTTACCGATTACAAACAGTTTAATTGACTATTCAACCACAACGGTCTTTTGGGATGTTTTCATCACAAAAATGAAAACTAATTAGATAATTTCACAAAACTTGAGCTGCGAATCCACTCCGAAGTGGTTGTTCTTATAATTGAAAAACGCATTTTCCATTTTTTAAGATAGCAACTAAATTCTCTAACGTTGGTATTAAACCATACAGAAGAGGTTTGGGAAGGCAGACACAAGAATGCGGAAAAGTTGGCACCAGCTGTTCAGTTCAAGTTCGTATAAAAGTAGATTTCGGCGAGTACTTCAAGGATAGTTAAGGCGAGACCAAGTGCCTTGGAAATTGTCGTACACAGAAAAATATCTCTAGCATCACACAAGCTCTCTACTCTACCAGAAGCTGGTCTACGTCTGGTGTGCAGAGTGAACAGATATTCATCATCAATTATTATACCTAGTATGTTTCAGAATCCAAAAAGCAAGGAAACCCGTTGGGGTTGGAGTACGGATAGCTACTGTATATTGAGGTCGAAGACCAAGGAGGCCCACTCAAGGAGAATTGTTAACAAAATTCACTTTAAAACTGAAGATATTTTTCTTTCAAAAAGGCATTTCACGTCATTAATAGTTTAGAATCAAAGATAACAATAAAGAAAATGACAATACCCCGAAAACAATGCTTTATACCAAGGCGGAGGAAAGTTGGGGATTCACATAGTTTCGTAAGAAGCTAAGGCAAAACTTCACACAAGAGGGAAAGTCAAGAGTTTTTGTGACGAGGGGAGCCCCTTCTTCAACTCCAAGGGCGCTGGTGTGCACAACGCATTCACACGCCCTCAACTTGAGTGGCTGCAGTCGACGAAACCAAGAAGAAAACTACGGACGCCATAATTGTGGGAGTCTGACCAATTTCTACTTTTTCACACGCAGCATCGTTTGGTTAGATCAAAATGCATAGGGTGAATATTCCAATGCTCGACTTGAAACTATAAATCTCAGTTTTCCAGTCATATATAACTGTTATTATTTACTAGGTCCGAACGTTTGTTTAAGTCGTTCGCCTACACATTCATTTTCATAGATAGTTTTTGAAACGAAAAAATCTCGTATAAAGATCAAACGAGCAGACACGATTTGACGTTCGAGAGAAACTACAACGATGTTAGCGACCCGTTATTAAGAAGCTACTTTGAGGACTGAGTAAAAATTGGAAGCTACTTTGAGGACTGAGTAAAAATTAGAAAATATCTAACCGCAGCTTATATTCTGCCAAAACCGGATAAAAACCACGTTTCTGATTAAAAAGGGATTGCATTTCGATTACACTGACAACAGCGACTTCCCAAATGGCAAGGCCATGCAAGGGGCAACACTTGACCCCTCAGATGACAATCAAAAATCCAAAATTATCCAAAACATTAACAATTATCTAATATCATTCATAGTGGAGCCGTACCTTGTCATCGTTATCCACCATTGAAATGGAAATTATGTTGCAATTCAGCATCGTGGGTTAAACATGAAAGTTTTAGAGTTGGTTACAATCATGTCAGATAAAATCTATAAATACAGAAGTGTTTATGGATTTAGGAAGACTAGTACAGACTTCTTAGCACTTGGAATAGATAAGATAGACTTTCAACCCGGTGCATTTATACTAGTTGTTGTTCGCAGGTTCCTACTGCACTACACTGATCCTCGAGGCACATGATGTAAAGAGCAAGATACCACTGCGGGTTGGAATTCATCGGTAGTCACAAATATATGCAACACGTGAGACCAGTCACCATTATTCGATACAATTGTGTTTTAAACTCTAAGGAACATCATAATTAGTAATCTGTTTCACAATGAGGGGAAAAAAATATATCACTCTTGATTGGTAATTCAAAGAAACTCATCTTCCGATTGGATAAAATCCCTAAACTGGGAGATTCCCGAACTGAACTGGAAGTTTAATAAAATTAACTTGTAAAGTGGCCGTTTCTTTGAGGGTAGTCCCTGGACATTGTGGTGGATGGCATCCGGGGATTGATCAGGTATTTTGAGGGCACTCCGATTACATGGCGTTAGGACATGATCGCAAAACAATGTTAGTCTACAAGCCTCATCTGCAGGAGTCGCAACATATGCGTTGCTCCAGCAAACTTACAGGTGGAAAATCAGAAATACCGTCTGAGGATAATTCGGTGGGTGGTCTGCTGACTCAAAATAGCATGCCCTGATGCCACCTCCAGATTCCCGTTGCTCTACGTGCAACATGAGCTCTCCGGAAGACAACCTTCACTTTTTGTCAGCTTGTCCTGTCCTAGCAGAGTTTTGAGTGAAATATATGGGTGGGATGGATGAGCTAATGTGATGTGATTTTGTGACATTGTTCACTTGCGCCTACAAGAACAGAAAATAATTAATAGAAGAGATGAACTGGCAAAAATCCCGTAGGTTAATTTTTGCTAGTATGAGGCCTTTTTCATAACCCTTACTCTATAATAATAATATATTTAAATATCAATGTTTGTTAACAATTTTAATACATTTGTGGACTCATCTGTTCACATTCTACTGCCTGGAAGCATTAGTAGGTGACTAATCTTCTCCCCCGACAAATGGACGCAATGCCCATCGTTGTATTCCATGTTTGGTTCAGTGTGTTATTTGCTTAAGTAATCATATTCAAGTCAAATAAACATGTGTTCTTCTTCTTCTAATAAAATTAACTCTAGAGAGACCATTCGTTTTTCTTGTATACTTCTTATCTAAAAATTTATGAAAATACCCGATGATTTAGATTTGAAAGCAGTGTCAGGCTGGTTTGGAATGGAAGAGAAGAGAGTTCCGTAGGTACCCACAGCACTACGTTAAATTACGACGGCTTTGAATGTAGGTTAAAAATTGTACAGAAATCCTGAAACGTCAGCACTATTATTATCATTATTATTATTTATTTATTTTTTGTTGGATACACTAAAACTACTGATAAAGTAATAAAATGTGACACTTCTCCTTCTTTCTTGACACTCCAAGTTGATACCGCAGATCGATATTACCGTAGTGTAACCCTTTCCTGAAAAAATTTGGGTTTGGATACCTCTACTGAAAGCAACGTGACGTGATCTTGACGGAATCAAATATTGGTTTTAGACCCCTGCCACCAGACAAAGGTGAAAAGGGTGTTTGCAGAGGCGTTTTGCGTCTTCGCATTATCGGCTAGCAACCTTGGGATGTTTTCGGAGAGAAGTGGGCGCAGGCTTGCGTGTTTCTTTCCGGTAAACATTTTGAAGGTGAACTCGATCGTACAAAAAATACAGCGACGATACAGAGACGTATTGTGTTCGAGGGGAAAAAAATCGTTCAAACCACAAGACTGATCTAAGCAAACTATCCTGAAGGAATAATAACTAAACATCCGGTACAATCAATTCAGTTATAACAGATTCAGATGATGAAACCACTATACTATCGATCACAGATTAGCATGAACTGTATTTTGCGGATTCATTTTGTCCACTATTATACGCAGGAAGCTGGAATTTAAGGGGGGGGGGGGGGGGGGGGCTCAAGGGAGAATACTGAAGACGCATGAGAGGTCATCGATCAGCTGAGTGAGCTCCAAAGCCATTTTGTCTCCTATTCAACGCAGGAAGCGTCTATTTCACACGGATATCCTTACAAGAAATGTGCCTTGAAGTACTTCGTGAGTACTGATCTACTTGTTCAATTCTTTCTTACTAGTCACTTACAAGGTGGCTTTTTCATATGTTCATTTTAGCGAATTTTTGAAGAAAATAAAGCTATTGCTCTCGCCCCAAAATTTGTAGAATGTGAATTTTTGAAAAAATTTTTATGCAGAAATCCGTTTCAGGCTATTCTGAATCATATTCTGAAGTTTAACGCATTTTTTAATGTATGTATGTATATATGTATGTGTCATCCCAGACGATAACTGTCCGTAAAATTGTGCTAGAAACTTTGAACAAATTTTAAAATGTTAAGGACACAAAACGAAAGTTCAAGTTCGTTGGCCAGCATGATCGGATTACATCTTCGGGTTGAAATTTTCAAAAATGTAGTCAACAATTTCAAAATAGCCTGTTTTTTGCGATTTGTTGGGCGAAATAATTTTTTCAGCATACTAACATGTGGTATATTCGGAATCAGCGTAAAATTTCCTATAAGAATATGTATCAAGTTTTCAAAAATTTCAAAGTTGAAAAATCAGTCAAAAATCGAAATAATGCCGTTCGCTAGTTGTAAAAATCGGTAATATTTGCATGAAACATTGTCCAAATTCAGATTGAACTACTCTTATGGAAGTATCCCTGTATAACCAATCCTAGAATCATGCTGTTTAAAACGTAGGTAGTAGGGGCTTTAAAAAAAAATGTAATCGCAACTGATGAGTTTACTGTGTGCATGTGTTAATAATTTGATTCCATGTTTGTCTATCAAAAACATAAACTAAAATTTCTCAACACGATCAATAGCGACTGAAATGTCGAAGATTTCTTCAAAAATTCGCTCATGGGGTCATGCTGCATGACTGGACTTTTTTTCAGTTAATTCATTTATTTTCTCTAAGTATATCATATCGTCCAGTTATATTTGATATTTCATCTTTTATTTTTATATTGTGCTGTTTTTCATGAAGGAATAAAAACTCATTCATTCATTCATTCAAAAACTCATTCATTCATTCATTCATTCATTCATTTCCATAATGCACCATAGACTCAGTTTATTAGGTAACTTTTTATGGAACAGTGTTCTGCGTAGAAGGGCAATC
Organism: Adelphocoris suturalis; assembly: GCA_030762985.1. Classification (NCBI taxonomy): domain Eukaryota; kingdom Metazoa; phylum Arthropoda; class Insecta; order Hemiptera; family Miridae; genus Adelphocoris; species Adelphocoris suturalis. The sequence goes on along the minus strand of CM061046.1, from coordinate 52,817,431 downwards.
TAATAAGGAAATAATAAACATTCGTGTAATAATTTTCAGCGTTTTTTATAGAGGTATTGAAAAACCTGCATTCAATGTGGTTATTGTTCGACATTGTTCTCCCTCGGCTTTTCCACCAAACCAGCCGGTAAGCTAAGGGAACGGTGTGAGAGAACCAAGATGCCCTAAGCAAGTAACCACTGACCAGTAAACAGCGATAACTTGCTAACTGAGGCGGTCACCGGTTCCGATGAAATCAAACTTGTTACTCCGAAGTGGCATTTTCTCTCCCGCGCAACGGTTCTCGAGATAGGAGAGACCCTTCCCTGACCATACCTAACGGCACTCCGATCATCCGCTTTCCCTTCAGATGACTCGCAAGATTACAAGTGACGCGTAGCTCCCATTAAGGGTCTCTTCTGCCCCAGGTTGAAAGAATCACTTGACGGTCGCTTATTGGAACAGATGAATTGAAACACTGAGCTTTCATTAATACAACCGACGATTTAATATTGTTTCATCGAGATTCAATACAATGGAATGTAATTGAAAAGCACCAGTCATGCATCATCGTATGAACGAATGTTCTTAAATTATCTCATCATAATTATGTTAAACTGTTTTGAAATTCGAGCACTTTGGGCGTAAATAAATGGTTAAATAGGTGTAAATTGTTTGGCAATAAAATAAAAACTTTAGAAAGGCGCATGTCAGTAACTTTTTAAACACCACCTACTGGAACGACATTTAAGACAGGATGGAATAAGAGCTAGAAGATAGTAAGAAATAGAAGATGCGATTATAGCCACCACGCACGGCAGTGCCAGCCACCCTAATAATGCCTGCAAATTTCATTAACATTGGCTGAAAATTAGAAAATTAAATCTTGAATTTTAGTAAGTTTTGAGTTGTTGTATTTATCAATATTATGTTATAACAATGATAAAATCAATGTAATCAATATTATGCACTAATTGCAACTGTTCTTTAATAAACAATAAACTTGTAACAGGCCTTGTCTCGTCAGCAAAAAGTCGTGTCGGAAATAAGGTATACTAAAAGTATAAATTATGTAAACTATGACTAGGAAAAAATCAATTAACAAATTCATCAATGCCATAAAGGCCATTAATTAACCTAATATAGTTCTTGGTCGACAAGTACACGTTTCAATTTATTTTGAAATATGTCAAATCCTTCTCATCTATTTTTTCCATTTTTTTTCATCCCTTGCTTATGGTTCTTTCAATCACATTCGTCGGGAATTCACAGTCGGGAATTTTCAACGTCACAAATGTTCAATCATCATACAATACCTAAATAAAGACGATTTCATTTGGATATAGGCTGTCGATTTGAGAGGGGGCTCAAGACCTTTCCAAGTCCCAATGCATCTCATCTAAAATCATTATGGTCCTTCATTTAGGAAAGAATAATCGAAAATGTTTGACAACCATCAGAAGTGGAAGTTGAGAGAGTGCAAGCCTGCAGATAATTTTAGAAACGCAGAAAGGCACGAGTGCCAACTAAGGAAACTCGACGTTCTTGTAGAAGCACTGCTTCAACTACAACCACATACTACAGAAAAAAGAATCTTGAAACGTGATAAATCCTCAAACACAAAAAATCTAAAACTATTATCTTCACCGAAAGGGAGGAACACGGGGTTTCGAAAGAAATTCACGGACAGTAGCAGCATAAATGGTGGAGAGTGCAAGGTTGTCCAAGCAATAATTCAGTAAGCTCAGCGTGAACAAAGAAACAATAAACAAGGTGCGAAAAAATAGCAGTATGACTCAATTTCCATAACAACAATATCCCGAACAAGACATCCCTCGTTCTCAAGATGTAAACACGTAAACAAACTGACTGGAAATGTGATGTTACGTGATATGTTGAAAAAAGGTATTAGGATACATTTTTTATGTTGGTTCAGCAGAGTAGCTAAATAAAAATAAATTAATGCATCCGAAAGTGTGACACGGGAGTCAAAAGCAATTACGAGCAGCGAAAAACCAAGTATCCTTAAATATATTGAGAGGAAAAAATGGACGAGCAAATGATGAGGATTTAGAACAAACCCAATAACAATATGATATTATATGCAATAGATTTAACCAACGTATAAAGAAAACCAGAAAGAACGAAACTGAGAAAGAAAGAAAACTTTTAATAGGTAAAATATACAATAAAACACCGAACCAACAAAATCATTAAAAAAAACTCGAATGAGTAGGTAAATACTTCGTTATTTACAACATAGCTCAAAAGCACAGTTTTGGGGCGATTCTTGGAGTTTGCTTTTCCATAAGTGTTAAATGTCTGCCGATGACGCTCGAAGCGAAACGTGCACAAAATTATGCTGAAGAAACTTACAACTTTTATTAAAATGTGCTAAAAAAAATCGGTAAAACTTCACAACATTGTTAAAACTTGCTCATGCTGGACGGCTTAAAACATGGTCATACTGCATTACTAACTTTTTAGCGAATTTTCGTAAAAATGAAAGTATTGCAATGGCTAGGAAAATTTTAAAATCAAAATTTTTGAAAACTTTCTTTAGTGAAATCCGTTTTGAGGCATTCTGAAACGGATCCTTGAGTTTAACGCTTTATCATATATATTTCTGTATAAGTATAGTTCGGTGTCATTCATTAGGTGTCAATCATTAATAATCGAATTAATTAGTTTAATTAATTAATCACTTTCGACAAAGTATTGTTTGTTGCGAAAATTATGAAGAAAGAACGCAATCTATGCGGAAGACTGTCAACACGCGAAAATAACGAGGCTTTGTGTAATAACTTGCAGGAGATTCCATACCTTGCATTTATCTAGGTTTAAAAACCACGATCTCAACTGTTATATATATGTATGTACCCAGAGCTATTCGCGTATCTATTAGGCTCCACGTCAAGTTCTAAAGCTTCGGTTCATGCAGATACACGATTTTGATTTAGCGATTATTTGGTTTTTAGCCAGTATATCTGATACCTTCTCTATCGGCAACTTAATTTATTGCTACCATCACTTGGCATATTTAACCGTATTCCGCTTTTAAAATTAATGACTAAACGCAGTTTTCACAGTTTTTTCAGGAGTTTTCAGTGTTTGCAGACTCCATAGTACGACATTCATTCTCTATCTTCAATTTCAAGAAGGATATGATGAAAAACATAAACAATTAATTGGTCGGAGGATGATAAACGGAGAAAATTTTTGACAAGGATAACGAAGCGGGTAATATAATTCACGTCAAAAAGTTTGGGGTCTTAAAACCAGGAGTAGAACGGTAGGGCGCCCAAATCTTCCTTCCGTCATTAGTGGGTTCCCGGAGGAACAACAAAACGGAGGGAGCCCGTATCTTAGTGCATTCAAGTGAAGGTTACACTTTCTGTTACATTGTAATTCGCAATGAAGTACCTGAGTACAAGAAGTTAAATTTTCAGATAGAAACTCAAACCGAATAATCCTGCATTCATTTTCATAACAGCAATCTGATGCAAGCATGCCTTTGGCACATACTGTATAGAGGGGGAGTTCAATAATTTTTAGTCTTACTTACAAGAATGAAGATATTTTAAATTAATAAGGCTATAGAAACTTTGATGATTTGCCAGTGGAAATTGTGCATTTATCCTCACTAATTCTCCTATATGCATTTGGTAGTATTTAATAATTTCATTGCCGACTCGATTATTCTCTTTTAAAATTCTAAGTTTGGATGCAACGTCCTAATTGGACAGTCATTGCAGTCCTATTGACCTTGGGAGATCCCTATAGATAACAGAGCAGACATCATGCGGTTGATATAACTCCTCACCTCGTTTGCACTATTTATCGCATTGACACAAACACATCGACTAGGGCAACTCAGATCCGCCCACTCAGATATGAATATCGGTGCATGGCTACGACGGCTCTGATGAACTTTCATCGACGTCTAAAATGAATAAATATTACATTAAAAATCTTCTTTATCTCCTTTCCGAGTAGCTGTGTGTCACAACCAAATGTCTAAGCCAATTTATATACATATGCGTAAGTAAATTTATTAACTTATCCAGAGGCTGAAAAGAAGGTGGGGTCGGGGGTCCTGAACGACTTTACAGATCTAAAACTTCCTCAAGTATGGATCATCCCAGTATTATCTGAATACTCAGCTATGTCCTAAAATGGATGGACTGTGATGGAAATTGAGCCAAAACCCTCTTTCTCCATTGCTGCTGAAATGTTCACATAATTTGGCAAGTATGCTCAGCACGTGAGAACCTCAAATCAGGAGGATCAACCAATCGAAGACTGCGTACTCTGCTCAAACAACATAATGAGATTCACATTTAACTATCAGATCGCAGTTTTCTGTCCTTCATATATACATTATCCGTCTTCATTATCAAATAAACAACTCTCTTGTGTGGACATTTATCTATTTTTGATGTAAGAATAGGATTCAGCGCCCTTGAAAACCTCCTACTGCAAATAAATGTTCAGCTCAAAACTCGAAATGGATTGGACAAAAAACCGGTAGAAAGAAACTGAATTGACGACATATGTGGATGGCGCAGCCTCCCTAGGCGGACACGGGGTGAGATCGTACATAATCACTTATGACATACCTACTTCAACTTTCTTTGTACAGCTGTTTCAGCCACTTCCAACCGCTCAAAACCCTTCAAATTGCACCATTTTGGTCTGCAAGTTATTTCAGCTGATGAAAGTCAATAAAACAGGTAATATAAAGTAAATATAACAATAAATAAAAATAAAACTTTGTCTCGGACTTGTCTCTACTGAAAGGACAAGATCTAAAATTTACCACTATCTTTAGTAGTTTCTTTTCTTAGCTCTTATGACATAATCCGATCACTAAACGTATCTTTTATCGTGGCTCAAACAACTGACCTGTAAATTGCAGTATCTCTTGCAGTATCTTGAAGATAATTACAATCAGCCCGTAAACCATCAGGAGTAAGTAGTTGAAATTTGAAATCATCTTGTACGAAATCAATTTCCTTTTACTTTGGATAAGAACAAAATTTTTTCAACGTCTGTCAAGACTGGTTTTCCCCCCGTAAACGGTAGGTTGAATGAACTTAGTGCTGTACGCGGTGAGATTTCGTCCCTCTACAATGCCTACAACAGTTCTCGTGCACGTTTCATAAACTTTCGAAGTAACATTCATGTTTAAAACCAATGGTCTGAAACAACTGCCCCTAATGACAGTATTTCAGAGCTTAGAAAAAAGTTCGTAAGCTTGAAAGTAAAATTTTGTTACTCAATGACAGGATTGAACATTCTGTAATGTATATCCAAACGTTATAAACATTCTAAAATATATATCCAAACGTTAAAAACTGCTGACGTCAACGTAAATACCGCGCACATGTCGAACAGCGTGTATACCTATATCTGAGGGTACTAATGCTTTTTGGAACCAGCATAATGCAATAATTGCTACTCAAACAGACGTGAAAGCAATAGGAGAAGATTTCCAACTCTTATTTAGTTACAAACAAGAAAATTGAGGTATGTAGTTGAAATGATCAACGCTTCGCCTAAAAATCGATCTCACTTATATTGATTTTTTACGAGAGTTTTCTTTGAACGTTCCCATGTACTAGCAACGGAATAATCTTCAAACAATTATTCATTACTGCCAAGTATGAAGTCATAGACCTCAAAACAAAAACCAGAGTTAGTTATATAAATCTAAACCCTTGCGTCGCAAATCAATCCAAGACAAACTTCTTCAGTGGAGCAAGACTATTTCTGTAAGTCACGACTTGGTGGACAAAGCTTGTTCACGAATGGGACCGATAGATCTCACAACGAAACGAAACGTGACTACAGACCAAAGTAATAAAAAATTAGATTTCAACACAGTTAACAAGGCAACAGCTCTATGCCACATTAACGGCGATACTAAATATAAATGGCCACCACACTTTACTGTGGCTTATAAGATAGTAGGTAGATGAAATTACTTGTAAGCAATTCGAAAATTAATATGAATAGAAAATTATGTAGGTAACTGGTCCGCGCAACAAATAATTACTATACCGGAAGATAATATAATGTTAATTTAAGATAGGTTATGTTCAGATCATACATATCAGTCCTACTTCATTATAACGAGAAACCAATAGAATCAACTAGACGACGCGACGTTTAGCAGACAGGAGGACTCATACTATCTCCAAGACACGACAAGCACAAGAAAACATAACGATCAAACGCCTCATTTATCCAATAAGTTCTACAGTAATTGGCTATTAAAACAAGCAACAAGGTAACAATAAATACGAATATTGCCTGATCAAGATGTATTTTGAGACGACAATATTGAAACCTGAAGTCGTTACTTCCAAGGGTACCATGAATCAAGGTATCATGGAATGTTTTATTCAATCCTGCTCCTGCGATATAAGAGACTTCTCAAGCAGTTCTTTGGTTTATTGGACAACCCTTCAGTGTACACGTATAAACTGATCGGTCGGAGGAGTTACGAATGGGGGGGAGCACACGGTGGCGTTAACACCAAAGGAATCACTTCACATACTTGCCTGAAGGCGAAAGGGGGTTCAAATACCATCACGTCATCTGTAATTTGTAGCGAATGGTGTAGTAAATCAAAATCTGACGTGATGAAGCGTGATCAACCGTCAACCCTACGTAAGGCATTAGTGGTATTAATCTTGGCAGCTCCATAATCTTACCATGAGTAAAGAGAAGATGCTGAAACCAAGTCAAAATATTTTGGGAACTTGGTACCATATAGTATGCGACCTACGCTAACTTACCAGATGCAGTATGCGATCTACACTCTCCACCGTGCGACCTACGGTTGTGTGTGTGAAATTCTTGAAGGGGAAAGATGTGCTGCCCGACCAACAAAAGTGCACGAAAATTAGGGATGGTGAGCCGTGTAAGGGGGACCTGAAGCAGTGTATGAGATCAACGCGGAATAGAGATGCTGATGGTCTAATTATCAAAACTGTGACTCTGAGATGCGTTGAAAGGGGGTGCCAAACATACAGCTCGATTCGAAAAGCTACCCAAAAGATGAAGCTCTTAAATCGGAGTAATTAACTAAGGTAAGATTTTTCTCGTTTTTCCACTTTGTAGGTCGCATACTGCGTCTTCGAGTTGAGGGTAGGTCGCATACTATAATGGTACCGGGAACTGCAATACACCTATGGGGATCCGCATTTGAATCGTTACAATTATGGACCGATAAGGAAGCTCAGTCAATAACCTAACATAAACTTACGTCGTAATAACTAACTGGGTAGGTGCAGGAAGTGAGTTTTACCTTTCGATAAGGGGGGTGTAAGGGCCGTTTCGGTAGAGTCGGTCCCGTGCTCTGCTCCTGCTGAGAGATTCGGCAGAGTGGTACGCCCCGCTGGTGGAGCTGGACCCGCCCCGCCGTATATACCCGCTCCCGCTGGTCTCGCTTCGTTCGCCTCTCTCGTAGAAATGACTAGATCGCTCAAAACTCCCACTCAAATCCTCGGAGCCTCTGTAACACATGAAAAAGTCAAACTTAATAATTACGCCACTACAAGGAATTATTAGGAATCAAGATTGATATCAATGGGGGAAGATATGAAAATAGAAATGAATGAAGACCACCATCAGGCACCATTTCATGTAACGTAATGCATGTGTCATTTAGTAAGTAAACAAGCATTCTAAGTTGAAGTTAACTGCCTGGTGGACGACGAAAGAGTGACGAGCTCAACTCACTACCACATTCGCTGTCCCGATCACAGTAACTGATGGACCAGGCGCGTTAATTCCCATGACCACGTACAAATTATATGTAGTATGTTATATACATACATCCTTCATAATAGTATACCTTCCCGTTTCAACTTCTTGGTGGAGTGCGAATGAGTTAGGTATACCCTTTTTACATAGGTACAGATCTTAATAATATACTAATAGTTATAACTTAATAGTTTTATATAAGTTATTAAGTAACTTAATAGTTTTATATAAGTTATTAAGTAACTTAATAGTTTTGTAAGTTATAACTTAATGGTTTGTTACTAATGACGGACCTAGCCGTCGAAACCGATTCAATATTGTAACTCTTTATTTTCGTGAAAATAGAAAACTTTTCTCATTAACTTCCGTTTTCTTAATTGAAATATGCTTCCTCAACTTCGGAACGAGCAGCAAGTCAAACTTTCTTTCACCAATCATAAACAAACGCTAAAATAGAAGTATGCCGGAAATTAACAGAACTAATATTGAAGGACTATGACACTATTAATTATGGTCCTGGCAGGACTTCTTATCCCAATGATTTGAATTTAAAAACGCAGCAAATTATTACACAATGGCTTATTATTTCTGTTATAGCCCTTCTACGCAGAACATTGGTCTAAAATTATAAAACCCCATATGTAATATATGATCAGAACATGGCGCATCGTACCTCCCAAAAGGGTTAACACATTTGCAGTTCGAAGACCCCGTAATTTTACGGTTCACAGTAAATGTTAGAAAAAAGTCAATAGGTAAGTAAGGAAAGAGTATAGGTTCAGAGGCTAATGATGCAATAATGTTGAAAATAATATGGAATAATCAAACCATTGTTCCCCAACTATGCACCAAATCGAACGAGAATGGACGAAAGGGCTAGAAAAAATGATGCTTGATGTAATTTACGTTGGCGCATGCGCGAAATGAGTAATAAAACTACCTTGAAAAGTATGAAAACATGACCATTTACAGCCTAACCAGCACATTCCCTGAGAATTTCATCGAAATCGGATGAAAACTTGAAATTGGGCTCGTTTGAAAAAATAATACACATTTGTGCATGCACAGTAGCTACTGATGATAGGATTATGTCGAAAACAATACTTCCGCTGCCTATAGGTAGACTTGGGAGCAACTTAAGAGATGAAATTAATCATCTAGGTACCAGTGATTCACTCACTAATAGGTACTTCCACACGGAAAATAGTTAATAAACTAGATTTCGCAATGGAATAAATCCATTGGAATTATATCACCTGATATTTCCATTATTGGCATTATATCAGCTAATATTTATAAGGCAATTTCTTTGTATCCCGGTCTCACTATCTGGCGATCGTTCATGGAATTTACAGCTTGACTGGTTATTCAATTCAATAGATCCGCTAGCAGCGCGTGATTTCTCTATCTTAGGTTTTTTTCGATGTTCAAGCCCTTGGGGAAACTCTTCCAGGTGCCGTAAGTTTGAAGAAATCATATTATAAAGCAATCCAGTCATCATAGTGTGCGAATCAGGCGTCAATAATATCATAATCAAAATCCACTTTTATTTAAAAATGGACGGTTTCAGATCTAAATCCTCAATTACTTAAGAGGTATGAACTACGTAAATACAATCCGAATAAAAACACTTTTCGGCAAACTCGCCATTTTGAAATTTCCTGGCAAAACTAGTTGTCTGACTGATGATATAGGTTAGCAATAATTTAATTAATATTAATTAATAGAAAAATAATTTAATTTTTGGTGGTAACGACAATAAATTTAATAATTAATGAAAATATCAACATATCGTCAACGAAATTTGAAAACGATTAGTTTTCATTCTAGGATCTTAACCTTTCATTGCTATCCCGGTAATTTTGATCAGCTTTCTTCATCTTCCAGGTCAATGCTTAGGCATCGTAGCCAGATTAGGCAAGATGTCCAACGTTAATATTTCGATAGAGAGAGTATAGTAGTCATTCAGGATTTTATAATATGTGGCGAATAGATTTTATTTTCAAATAAACTTAAGCAGGTACCAGCCATGGGTATGAACGCCTCACCTCCTTCCAAATATGAAACAAATACGATCAGTTACGAAGCGAAACTTGAGGACGCAACATAAACCAAAATGCCTGCGTCATGCGATATAATGGTTGCAACTGAGTCACCTGACTGCGATAAAATAGTTGCAACTGAGTCACCTGACTGGATTTTTATTGCTAAAGAGTAATGACCCGTAAAAAGATACTTCGCAGGATGTGAAATTGGAGGGACACCAAAAATATTGTTAGAAACGAATGTCAACAAAAGCAATTCTCAGTTGAAGATGCCAAGCGAAATGTCAGAGTTTACATAGAATATATGCGTCCCTCCGGAATCACTGGCCATGTTGGGGCTATTCCTGAACATGTTTTTCATCAAAATCGAATGCAAAATATGAAAGGCCTTATACGTCACTTATTATACGTCATATGAAAGACCTTATTGGAATCACACACGGGTTGTTCAGTAAGCTTAAACACGACAATTTCAATTGCAATACTGGTTCAAGACGAAAATAATGTTTTCACCCCCTAAAATTATCAAGCTTTCCACAATATTATTTGACTCGGAAGAAAAATGTAATTCTTCACTTCGATGACTCATCCAGCGATATGCTAGTCTCCCATTGCCAAGCTTTAAAAAAGCAGGGCTCGAAATAAAGTTCCGGAAAAGTAAAAGCTTCGATACAAAAAGCTAACGATACGACATTGTAACTTGATTATTTTGTTCCGACGTACTCTTACTTCCCGTAAGAGTTTCTCCGTATCAACTACGTTAAATCCCACTCCACAGCAAGAACGTTCCGATCCAGAAATTTGTTTTCCGTTTCAGTCCGAAACCGTTCCGGTCCGGAACAAAATATTTCGTACCACAACTTTTTTGTTTCGGCCTTATTTTTGTGCTCTAACTAACAGAAAATGCTCTAAAATAATGCTTGGAGACCTTTGAGATCTAGTAAGCTAAGAATAACAAAAAATCGTGGTATTCACCCTAAGGAGGCCTCGATATGGGTGTATAGGCTTAGTAAATGGCTGAATACCGTGGTTTTTCACCCCATGGGGGCCCCGAAATGGGACGAATACCGGAACAAAAAATATCGTTCCAGAAGATTTTGTTCTGACTCGGAACGTTATTTTGTGGAACTTTGAAATTTCTTTCCTTTCCGGAACTTTATCTCGTAAATGCCATTTTTTCGTTTTGTTCCGGATCGGAACAGTCTGGAGGGAGGAATGTAAAGGTAAATCAATTCTGTATAAGGTAGAACAAGGCGTCAAAATTCATATTTTCAAACTTTCTTCATTCTTTTCGCCTCACCTGATTACCCACCCACTTCTACCAGTTCTCCTCAGCGAATTTTAATGAAATTTGCAAGGTAGGCTACTGGTACAGAGCATTCATTGTCTCTCTCTTTTCAACTTCTTTCTCTCTTTTGCGAGTGGGGATCAGCCACTTCATCAAGTCCGAAGACTCTTTCTGACTGCGTGTGAGTTAGAGAATGAATACACTGTAAATACACTGCCAAGGAAATGACACATGAGCTTCCTCGTGACCTTCACAGTACGTCACCATTAAATTCCAGAAAACTAGAAACGACCGGTTCTGGCATCAGGGAATTAATAAGGTGGGAAATCGGAAGCTGAATGGTACATATAATAAATGAAATTAATAAGGAAAATTTTGATTTTAATATGGGACCGCATGATGTAGTCCGCATGTTCCCTGAAACGACGTTCCCATTATCTTTTGTGACGACGTAATTTTGTTTGCGCCTGCCAGAGGCTACCGTTGATTCGATCATGACGGAACTGATAGGGGACGACCCGCACTCGCACGATCCCTAAAAATTTGAAGAATATCGCATCAAAATTGTGGAATTTACGGCTGTTGCAAGGATCGTAACAAGAATATTTCGTTCACGCATGGGCAGAGCGTACCGCAAATGCAATTATGATGATTGTCTTATGGGACTTCAAGGGACCTTACCCACATCATCCCTGAAAATCTGACCGAAATCCGTTCAACATTGACCGAGTTATGACCGTCACGAGGAATTCACGTTAGCGCCTGCGCAGAAGCTACCGTTGATTCGATCATGATGAAGTTGATAGGGTACCATCTAGAGCTTAACCCGCACGATCCCTGAAAATTTGGTTAAAATCGGACCAAATTTGTGGAAGTTATGGCTGTTACAAGGAAATGTGGACGGACAGACAGACACGGAACCAAATTTGTTCAGGAGGCTCTGAAACGCAAAATGCGAGTGGAAATTTTGATTTTGGAGCAAACATTTTTTTTTTTCATTTCGAAAGTGAAAACAAAGCTTCCGCTGCCTTGCAGTCTCGGAAGCAATAAGACGGCGATACGACTATTGGCATGGCCCAAATTGGATGATATCATTCATTTTGAAGCTTGGAACACAAAAAACAGTTTCAATGCAAAAATTTACCCAGCTTATCAAAAGTGAAATAGAGGAACAGCATGAGTAACAGAACAGAGAAGCAAAACAATCACCATTATGCGTGTGAAACACACAGCAGGGTGTATCGAGGTTCAGCTAAATGTAGGTTTACGTTTTACCAATGCATCAGGGCACCAACTAAAAAGAGCCATAAACCTGTTCTGAAGAAGGCCAGCAAAAACACACCTTAAAAGGGATTGGAAGAAGAGAAATAAAATGAGAGGGAAAGTTGAAGAGAAGGAAAAACAACATTAAAACACCTTTCAAAGTCAAAGAGATGTTCCGAAGAAGAATAAAATTTACTATAGGCTGCATTTGGTATCCCCCAAGACAGTAAGAACTGTCTTAGTTGGTTAATCAAGTAGCACTGTGTGGAAACAGCGAATGAGACGAGGGAGGAGCCGTCGTAAAACTCTTGAGTTCGTTAGCACGGAAGAATTTTCTCACAGAAGCGGTTTAGTTAACGCCAGACCTTGCTGTTGAAATCTTCACAATCTTTCTACATGAGTAGTTTGCAATGTCTGTGTAGGAATATACTGAACTCTAAATGACTGAAATATCTAAAAATTTCAGGTAGGAGCGTAAAATTAATGTAATCAATTCGAAAATTAACAGCATGCTACAGGATTGATACATAAATATATAGACATGGATATATATATAATCATTAAATAATAAATCCTTGCGACCGATTTACACATGGACTTTACGAATAAGTATTATATTACTATGAAGAAAAAGTTGTATTGACTTTAAGTCTGTTCGAAGACAACTCAAAACAAGTAAGTCGAACAGGTACATGTTGGAACATTAGGAACCCCTGAGGAATCCTCAAGATACGAGTATATTCCCGAAAACTTGAACTTGGTATTTTTTAAATAAATAGATGCCAATAGCTTTGAACGGAGAGCCCAAATATAAACTAGCGTGCAAAATCATAAACAACAATCATGAACACGTGAGGTTGGTAGACTTCACTAATGTACAAACTTTCTCCCCCAATTCAAATTTCAACCCTAACACTAAAAGCTCTGCAAATTATTCAAAAATAATTATGAACATCTTAGTTTGCTATAATGTAGAGCACAGCCAATTGATTGACAGCTAATTTTCCTAGGACAGCCGTGCACGAAATTATTGCAAACAGCTGATCGGTGCGCCTCCGTACCTCGTAATTTTTGCAAAGGTGTCTCAAAGGAGCTTCATTTCAATTACAGCACCGTGAGTCGATTAGGAAAGAAATTAGCCTCTGAGGTTCCGAAGCTAATCCGAGTCCCTCCATAACTTCTAATTGTAATTCAGTTTTCCAAAAAGGAGGCACATTTCAGGTTATAGCACCAGTCGAAACAAAATGGGCTCAGATATTGAATGACACAGTGTGCACTGATATTGAATCCTCGAAATTACAAAGGAGGTCCATTTCAAATTGCAGTTCCGTAGGTTGACATCCATATGCCTGCGTAGATATAGGCACCTGGAGAGGGAAAATTAATGCAATAAACACCATAGCGGAATACAGTCAATCAAGATGTCGGTAACGTAAAACGTCGAAATCGGTCATTTAGGAAATAGAAGTTCACTATGAAATGGTAGTTAACAATGTCCCAATGGTAGGTATTCTAAATTCGAATCTTGAAAATCTCAACCCTCGGTAACAAAAATGATAGTTACGAAAATCTGTCAGGTTTTATACCCTACTACTTCCAGTTGAGGGAATTAACACTTTGAAGATATATGCATACCTACAAGATTAAATGTGTGGATACAATTGTGTATCTGTGATTAAATTAATTTCATGAGTACATCATACCTTCTATTATTGCATACATCAAAATACAAAATCTTAACCATAAAGTCCTGAATGTAGGAAAAGGAGAAGAAATTATGCATCGGTATACGCAGGAATAGAAGATTTGCTACCGCCAATGACCCTTCTGGTTGAGTTGCGGCTTTAAAAAAGTATGGATCTGGAGTCCAATACTCTCTCGCCATTGAGCCTAAAATAAAACTCATGTACTAGAAAGTAAAATAACCATTCTCCTAATACCTTCACTTGGAAATGCACGTTTCCAAGTTCGGTTTCTTAGTAAGTTTATTTGGGGTAAAAATCAAAGTTAATTCTTGGTCAGACCACCCCTCGAATGAATGCATAGCTAGAAGAAGCTTTTCATGGAAAAAGTTATGTTAAAATGACACAGGTAAGTATCATAAAAACGAAATTTATGAACCTGCTTGAAATTCTTGAAACATTTTCTGTACAGAACTGGGCGGCTGCAACATCGCTGCAGGCTGCAATCCTCGAGTTATCATTATTTCAACATACTTATTCCACTTATCGCCTTTTAACTTGCTGAGGTCACGCAATGTTTCTACTCCGGAGATGGTATTTCTCCATAGGCACTAAAAAAACAACGATGTAGTAAAGTTCTACAAATTTTTCTCCACCATATCTTCAATGCCCTATCTAAAATGACGCACGATTAGTAATCATTGATTACGAAAGTTCAAAAGTCAATATTTTACGTTTAAGAGACAGTGGTATTTATGCATAGGAGCAACATCATTGAGAATTCTATCGTCTCAATACTACACGTGGGATCTACCAGGTCTAGGCTAAGCAAAAGCGGATACTAACCAAATAGCAATGGTATGTCCGATCCAATCAGAACTATCGAGATAAAGAGTGGTAGGTGATACAAGCATAAGTTATGCCAATAGGTATAGTATACTCTTCGACGAATGAGCCCTCACATTCATTTTGCAAACAGTTGGGTTTATTTCCTGAAACTGTCATCATTACAAGTCATCCTTTGAAACACACTGTTTATTAAGCAAGTGAAAAAATGAAAGTAATCGTTAAAAAACCAAGTGCTGGTCATCCACTGATACATGAACTGCCACGGCGAGTGACTTTTCAGGTTGTGGCTAGTTGGACCCTGACTCACCATACATCCCATTGCACGAGGCATCTCAAACACCTAGCTGCCTCGAGTTGCACTATTTTCCTTTGTGGATTTGCTACATGAAACAACAGGACAGCAGCAACCAAAAGCTCCTAGATATTGTCCGTGAGTTGTTTTTGCAACGTTTCTGTATTTGGACAGTTCAAATTATAACAAGACTTTACAAAAATATTTTGCATTTTGTCTCCGTGAAGAAGCCCCAGTTCCTGGGGAGAAACTTTGGAGATTAATAAAAAACCAATTCAAGGACAGAAAGGCCTTTTCTTTGTAAAGTAGTGAGTTGTTTTGCCATAAAATGAATCATGTATAGTTACATAACTATATTTATGAATTTTTGGGGTTCCGAATAGATGATGGTTCCTATATGATTCGAGCACCACCTCGCAGCTCCGCTCTGTTATTATGGATTCAATGATAAAAAAGTATCGGAACCTAACGGCTAAAATGGTAAAGCATGGACATGCTTAGCCACAAGGTTTTTGCAGTTGATCACATTGATCACATTCTCCTCCATCTGCCCACTAGTCAAAGGGAGGCCATATTTCGAAATTTAGGATCCCGGGTCCAGTTGGTATGATAGGAATGAAATCTTGATAATCAAGGGAATCAATTTTGATTAAATCTGAAAATGGAAAAGACGGTTTTATAGGGTAAGGAGGCTAGAAAGGGAAGACAATTTGATAAATTGTGGGTAGGATAAAATCACAATTTTATGGGATAGGAAGACTAAGATATTATAACAACAAAGTTATTGTTTGTTACTGATGATGGCCTAACCGTCGAAATCGATTTAGCATTGTAACTATGTTTCGTGGGAATAGACAACGTTTTTTCACCAACTTCCGTTTTTTTTTTTTTTTTTTATAACAACAAGTTGTCATCACATCAAGTTGCTTAGCTTTTCAACGAGAGTTGAACAATTTTTGAGAACGAATTGGTTGTATATGAAAATCACAGCTTTCGCGGCCTCTCTGAAACACGCGGATTTTGAAACGTTTTTTATCAGTTGAAACAAGGCTAAAAATGTTTCCATGTTATATTGTAAAAATTTGTTGTCAAATGCAGGCATGAGGTGTTTAAAAGTTTTATGTACGTCATAAGAACGTTTTCTATAAGCGTTGAGGTTTCAAAACAGTGGACATCCTGCGAGAAACACCTCTAAAAAGTCAAGACAACAAAATTTAATCGCTGAACAACAAGACCTGTAAATAGTTCGAGTAAATCCAGTCATAGACTGCACTCCATTCGTTCAGGTCATAAATTTCACTCAAGTCTGAAACACACGACATTTCGATTTAAACTGAAACTAGTTTTAGAAAACCGAAGAGCGGCTCAAGGAGGACATCCCACGCAGAAAGAGAGGAACTGCGGATCGGCTACGTCACGCTTTTTAGAGTCACCACTCGATATTATGTAAATTTACGATACGTAAGGCGGAGAAGACTTCCTACGGAGGTTTCTCGCAGGGTTCTATCGACAAAAAGACCGATATACTTACAGAATGTCTAGTGTGAATCATCACCATCAGTAGTTTATTTCAGATATTTAAATGCAGCTTATAGATAAAAGATACACACATTGCACCAACTCTAAAAACACTGTGATAAGATGTACAAATGGGCAAGGGATATAAAGTTCCACCATAGATCATTACATTTTAGGGATTGAACTAGGTCCGCGAACTATATTTTTAACGCTCGACAATCGTCAATTTGACGAATTTGCTATACTACCTCGGATAAGGTTGTAAAGCATTTTAACGTCGGTTAGAGTTTTGTTAGTTGGTTCGATGGTTTTAACTAACACACTATGGGATATTGTTTTCAAAATATGAAATTCTGAAAAGATCCCTCCGTAGAATTAATAGCGCGAACATACACATTAGCTGAGAGCGTGACTTACATTGGGTGACACAGCTATATTACCATAAAGCTGAGAATTTTACCCGTTCCTTGAATAGTAAACTAAAAACCTACGTGCTTTTATCAATGTAATCACCACACTCGTTAGTCGAGCGATAAAAAAATTGTCTTGTGATGTCGAATTTGTAAAACCCAGGCGAACTTGGAGTGGAAAATAACAACGGCCAGTATATGAACTGCAAAACCAATAGAAATAATTTAAATACCTATCATGATCATATACCATACTGCAAAAATGAGCGCGATATCTTTTAACAACTTGCACTTTTCTTGACGAAATTGTCGAAAACAGAACAAACTAGAAACAAACTAGAATATATACAACAAACAAGAACAAACTAGAATATATTTTTCTCCTAATTACAATATAAACTAATAGAACACATAGTTTGTTGTCAGCTAATACACCTTCTGCGAACCCAAAACTAGCTATGTTTAGGTACATTAAAAGGCAGAACCAATCATGCAGTTTTATTGCAAATTGATCAGTAAGTTCCAGAGATGGTTTCAAGGACGCATTAAAATCCTCTAAACCTTCCATAGCTTCGTAAATCGCGAAAAGCCTCATCCGAGTAAAACTACATTGGCTTTAGATCATAGATCGGACAGCTGTCGTTTCCAGGAAGTAGAGAAATCCTTCAAGGGAAGTTCTTCTGTACGGCTTGTTACACTCATTCTATCATAGATTTGATATACTCATCTAAATTTTATAATTTAATAATGATTAACAGGACGTTTCCATTTGTTTTCGTCACGTCACGAGCGTCACGTCACGGTGGGGTTCTCTATCGATTTTCACGTACAACCAATGCGTTACTTGGGAAGTGTAACTCTCTTAGTTTTCATAGCAGGAAAATCGTTAGCCACTTTTTGGAATGCTCTCATTTTATCACAGCATCTCATAATCCCCAAGCCTCTGTAGTGTCAAGGAAAGCTGATTTATTACGCTCAGTTATAAACTAATATTGCTAAGTAACCATAATGAACTAATAATATGTAAAATTAATTATTATTAAACGATCTGACTAGAACCGTAGGTCTACCGTCCATTTTTTTTTTTTTTTTTCTGTAGTCAGCTTGAAAATTTGAAATTGTGTTTACTTTCTATCTGACAACAACAGCAATCAAGTAAGTAGTCAAATTAATTTTAAGCTTTGAATGTACCTACTGATTTTGAAACATGTATGTGTTGATCCAAATTTGATGACAGAAGGACGTCTTGATCCAAACTGCCTAATACAAAGGTTTTTTACATTGGCCCCCGGCCTTGCAAAACAGCCAACCTCAGAGGTTTAATATTAATTTTCAATTTTTATACTTCATGGAACACTAGAACTTGATTTTAATTGTTCATACATAATCAATACCTCTATTACCGCGTGTCCAACATTATCTTTGTCCCACCGACTGCTGATTTCATTATACAACAACAAACGGATGATTAGTGTAGCCAAATACACATGTACTTCTTGCGATGCGATGCTTAACTCGCCTTTCCACGTTTCTTATCAAGTTCGTTGGATTTGATTTCCTCTTCCACGTCTTTTCTTTACTCACAATAAAGTATCTTCCATGTTTGAATTTTTAAAGTTAAAATTGTATTAAAAGCTGGTTTTAAAATTGAAAAAATTGCACACATGACCCAAATCAGCCAGAATGTGGCGATTCCATTGATTGCTGTGCAGCTGTCCGTTTCAGACACCAATCGCTGGTGTAGGAGTCCGTTTCCAAAATAAACTGTCAACTTCGAAGTCGATTTAACAATTCTGCATGAATGTACCTTTGAAAGAAACCGATTTTACCACTGCAAATACACTGCAGGAATCCATTGCCAAATCAATTTCTAATTTGTTGCTGAGAAGTTCGTCTTATATCTGAGACCTATCAATTAAGGATGTTGTTCATTCATTCTCAGTTGTCGTACTGTTCCATTACTGTAGTCAACTAAGTTGTGAAGCTAACATAACACAAATATGAAGCTATCCAAGTGTGAGCTAAGTAATTACTGGCATGGTAGATTTTCCTGATTTATATACATCTAAGTCATGTTTTTCTGTTCTTTTTAGTGAGTTTTAACTGATTAAGTCTTGACAAACGCTGTCTACATAGGCACATTTCTTAACACACAAATTAAGTAGCATGAACGCCAGTTTCATTACGACGAGTCGACGTTTTTATGTTACGTGAGGTAACGAGAAAAGTTGTGGTTAATAGATATTTGAAGGTGATTTATAACTGTTGTGAGCCATGCAAAAGATTATGTAGTTACTATCAGCGCCCATTTTCACCAAGTACGCCTGGCAGTAAAGTTGGCGAAGGTTGACGATAAGAATATGGGGCCATTGGAAAGAGTGGAAGAGAAGCCCTTGGTAGTGGTTCAGATAGAGGTCTTTGCCCCCTTTCAAGCTGAGGTTGCCATTCCCTCCCACCAGAAAGCCCCAGGGGGCGCAGAGGAGGGGAAGTGGGTGGGGGGGGGGGGCAGGTTGTGACGTCATTCACTGCACCGGTGACGCAATATGGAGCAGACATACAATTGCTTCACCGAGCCGGGCAAGTTGTTGCTCTGGGCGATTGTCCAATGACAGGTCCTCGAGTTTATATTGTCCCGTCCAATTGGTCATGGGTTCTGTTACCAGAAAAACAGTCGTCTACATAATTGAATAGCCAGAGAGAGCATGTTAAAGCAACAGCTGAAAGTTCTGTAAATGGTTTAATCAACAGCTGTAGTTCTGTGAATTTTCTAGTTCTGTAAATTTTTGTGTGAGATATCAAGTAAGTATCTAATAATTAGGTAGGTATTCCGCGGAATGTTCTTCTGCTGATTCATGTTCCTAGTTTATAAGACCCATAATTTGGACGAATCTCCGAAAAACTTGGCAAAAGTAAAGGTAGTTATTTTTTTGAGGCGCACGACCAGAGCCCCACCCCAACCTCTCGAATATTCTTTAGAGGCGCACACGAAACCACACTGCCCCACTAGAGAGTTTCTGTTGCTGTGGGCTAAGTTCTAGGTGGTGGTTTATCTATATACGTTATTATAATCTTTGGTATGCTCGAATCAGTTTTCGTTCCCCAGCTGTTCAGACAACAATCATGGATATTTAGAGTTTGCCACCTTATGAAATCGCAGCCGTTAGATAATTCATTTGATCTGATGTCTGGAGCTCACATAGCGCATAGGTAGGACGATTATGGGGAACTGCGAAATGGAGAAACAAACAATATTGCAGCACAACACGCCAACATTTGGAATCTACTTTGCTGAGTTCGTGAGGAGGTGATAATTTTACAAAACTGAAATATTTGACAAAATGTCTCCTATTTCATTTAGCCCCAAAATAATTGTTTAAAAGTTCTGTTAAAACTATGTACTTTTTTGTCATATTATTCTTTTCATTTTGCTTCCTCACTACCGTAGGTAGGGAAGCTTTGTGTTCGTGATTGAATTCGACAAAATTATTGTCCTCCAAAATCAAAATTCCCACTTGCTTTTTGCGTTTCAGAACGTGCTGATCAATTTTGGTTCCGTGTTTGTCTGTGGTAAATTTGTCACGCCCAAAACTATACCAAGTTTTGGTCCGATTCCAATGAAATTTTCAGGGATTTGAAGGATTAGCTCTTAGATGGTCGCCTAAACATATCATTGCCGTTGGATCAATAGTAGTCTGTGCGCATGCGCGAACTTCAATTTCTCATAACGTCGATTTCTTATTATCTGTTGGTCCGATTTCGTTCAAACTCGAAGGGTTGTTGGGTCCAGAGTGATCTCCTTTGTATTTTATCGCGTTCGCTTGAATAATTGGTAACTATTGCGCATGTGCAAAATCAATATTGGATGACGCTCCGAGAATAGTGAATCGATTCTGATGAAATTTTTAATTATTGTGTATGTTAACCTTCAGACAATTCATGCAAACATGAATTATAGCCCTAATTTGCATTCTAGCATGTATACACACATGAATTAGATAGTTATATTCTGCATTCAATAATTTTGGACTTTGTTCTTCAACTAATTCTGTACGTTCATGTTACAATATGTGAGGAAGCTGTACTGCCCACCCAACTTGGCAGACGTTTTTTTCATTTTTGATAATGAATTTCCCAAGATGGCATTTAAAGAATAAGGTACCATATTTAACCCCCGTGGCATTAGAAATCCATTTTCTTCCCCTTTAAATTAATGGGATAACAAGCATGATTTGTCAGTTCTGTCGAACATGTTATTATAGTACCAACTTTCATCCTAAATAAATTGTAGACTACTTCAACTGAAAGAGTAGTGGTACCTAGTTGAATAATTTATTAGGAAGAGAAACGTGTTTGGAACGAGTTTGCTTTCAGGATGAGCGGTTAGTTGAGTTTCCCCATTTTAGATTTTCTTAATACCTGTATCAAAAATATTTAGAAAGTATACGTGATTTCACATATAGCCAGTGTTTTCAATAATCCAGAAATTGTTTAATAGCGCATACAGAAATTGGACGATGGAAACTAGGCAAAGGGAGCAAAAACGAGTAGGTGATGGCAGAGAAGGTTCCTCTTGTGGGTCAGACGGTCTGCCAAGGAAGGCGAAACATTAAAACGGCCGACATAAACTGGTTTTGGAGTTAACAGCTGTACCGGTATCTTCAAAAAGGCTTGAAGAGGGCGAAAGATCACTAGCGCTTTACTATGTGGGTCGTAGAGGCGCTTTATGCTGGGTTTTTACGAGAACGGGCCTCATGGCAAAGTGAAATGTGCAGCTAGTAACTTCCGCGGCCGACCCCTTCCTTTAGCCCTCACAATGACCTCGTAAAATGAATCTTGGGGGTTGAGAAAACCGCGAAACCTTTGGTTGTAGCTCATTTCTAGAAGATTTGAAACAGAACACGTTAGTTATTGGAGTGATACGATGACGGAAAGATGACAAGACTTGCTTCTTTCTTCTGTAATTATTCGTAATACATTTGACGTTGGAAGCATACGAGGACCTGGTATAGTAGTAGACGTAGTAGTTTGACTAAAGAACCACCAACGACAAAAATTGGAATTCATTAATGAATAATTAAAGGGTAGGAACAGGAAAATTCAGTACCTATCTCTCTATCTAGGACCACTTGCGACGCGTCTTACCAAGACACGACTTAATACAAGTTGATATCTGTCATCCAGTTTCAAGTTTCAAGTTTGTTTTAGCGTGGATCACGCTTTAACCGGGACCCCAAATGCCAAAAAAGGTCCGAAAAATGAGTCACGAAAATGACAAAATACCAATAAACAAACTATTGTTGTCAACATGATCCTTCTGTTCATCCCAGAAAATTTAAATTCGATAGGGAGCCTCTCTGAGACAAAAATGTCGAATCAAATGACGGACTCCATATTGATCAGCTGAGAAAGCTCAATTCTATCCATTTCACTCTGGGATGTTGAAATTTGGTAGAGAGCCACAACTTCCGACACCAGAGGTAAAACCATGTTCCACGTACTTCACGTTGAGCTGTTTGGCACTTGATGGAAAATATTCAGAAAAGTAATGTCATGCAGCATGGCTAATAGAGCGAATTTTCAAAGAAACGTTGAGGATAAAATTAAATTAGGCAGTTAAATTCTGACCATTAAGGCCAAAAATGTCCTGAATAAAACTGAGGCGACAGCCGTGTGATGAAATCGCAAAGAAAATCAATTTTGGGCATTTTACACCTAAAAATCGATTTTCCTCACTTATTTATGAATCTTAGAGATCTGGGAATGGTCGCAATTGACGCATCGCTAAAAAAAATACACTGACACTCCACATGCCCTATTGTGAACAAACCTATTTTTTGCATTTTTGGGGCCACTGAATTGTAAATTTAAACCCGGAATTCTGGAGCCATCGGGCCAACGAACTCGACCCGTCTTTTGCCAAGACGGATTTTTCCGCGTTGGAAAGAAATTTTTACGCCGTATTTCTAGGGAGTGTCGTCTGGAAACACGCCCTATAAATACATATATACGACGTTAAAATCTAGGATTGTGTTCTTTGATGTATGGAACGGACTCGGAGGGCACCTCCACCCCCTCCCTCCACATTTAAAAGTTTGAAGCCATCCAAGTAGCTCATTTTTTCTTTGAAAATTCGCTATATGTTAATAATTTGTATAACAGTAATTGTAAATGCGCCGATCCAGAGGACGGTCAAAAAACCATCAGTGTATTAAGATTTTGTTCATTTCCTGTATAAGTATTTTTATCTGTCAATAAAATCTTATATCTATCTAGGTGGAAAAAAAAGCGCGGAGCAACCAGTTTTTCTTCCGAATTGATATGTGTAAACGGAATATTGGACCCATCCCCGTATAAAGATATTTTAA
This sequence comes from Adelphocoris suturalis, assembly GCA_030762985.1. Classification (NCBI taxonomy): domain Eukaryota; kingdom Metazoa; phylum Arthropoda; class Insecta; order Hemiptera; family Miridae; genus Adelphocoris; species Adelphocoris suturalis. The sequence continues at coordinate 52,793,967 of CM061046.1, read as the reverse complement.
TATACATGATGATTTTACGAAGACCGTGTCACCAGTGAAAGGGGGGGGGGGGGGGGGGGGTATGTATGCAATAGAATACCCAGGAAAAACAGTAGGTATCATGCGTGTGTATTGTAAGGGTTGGTAGCCGGTAAGAATTCTGCAGGGAAAAAGTCTGCACGATGCTCTTCCAGTAAATGAATAAATACTGCGCCAGTTTGGAAGGAGATATCCGATATGTTCAACATTTGTCGTGCCGTGCACAATCAGCACATTACATAATCCGTAAAAATTGAATGAGCATCGCGTGAGAATAGATAATTCATAAGCTGATATGTGCTGATTGTTGTGATTGAACAATCAACCCTCCTACCACTACACAAAAATTTCTCATACATCAGATTTTCAAAAACGCCATATCTTTAAATTTCACCTCTTAGAATTGATTGAATGTGATTTCGGGTTTCTCTGTTCATCACCGGACAATACGCCAATTCAGAAGCATAGTTACAGCAATTTATGAGAAATTTCCAAAGTTTTTATGAAGTTTTCACTTCATTAAAACGTAATAAGTAACATTATGATGGTACATACGCGGTAAGTAGATATAACTTTAGCATTCATCAGGAGTGTTGACACGTTTAACCTTCGGCGAATATATCTAGATTATATTAAACAATTTCGATGGGGTTGATTGAAAGTGATGACGACTTGGTCCACTAGTTTTGGAGAAAAGCCCCCGACGGATTTTGGATTATTGTTTCAATAACAAATTTTCATTAACGACCTATAAAAAACAAAAAAATTAATTAATTTTAAAAATATATATATATATTTTTTTTTTAATTTACCTTTGGCGTCAAATCGGTCGTGAGTTGTCGGATTGAATTTTGATCAACCATCTCGGGTTAAATTGAAACATTAAGTTAATTGGAAATATTAAATATCAAGATTTAAAACTTGAGAATTTTTTTCGCTCCAACAATGAAACCACCCGGATAGCTTTCTCTGAAAGAGAATACATAAGATCATTAACGTGGAAGTGAATCAGAACTGGAGGAACACAGGAAAAATCGCATTGTATACTATGACGATCGTATCAGCTAATGTAGTAATTCCAATTGGAATTCACACATCACGAAATCAAGTTTATTGTAACACTTGTCCTCTGGACTAGTGAAGCGTAGGTAGATGGTTTATTTTATCTTACGTAAATTTCGGTATATTTATTAGATTCTGATGGACTATTGTTACTTGGATATCAGCTCTTGTTATATACTAGAAAAGTTGAAGCATATTATTCAATTTAGCTAATTTCTTTCCGGTATCCGTATCCATCGATGCATTTATGTATTTAGACTTCGTACAGTAATTATAGACAATTGTTCTGCGTAGTACTATCTACTACGGAAAAATAAATCTTTTTGAAATAATTTGCTGCGTTTTGGATTCTACGAATTTTGAAACATGAATAAATGAATTGGGGGGATGGGGAGGGAGGTGTCAAGTTTTATTTTTTATCAGAAGAGTTCATTATTGAAAAATAATAAACTGATAGGGACTGAATAACGAACAAGATTCGTATTAATAATCATAAATGAAAACTCTGCCTGCTGAAATACAATGATGGATAATTCCGGGTGGAATGCAAAACTTCTGATCTCAGAATACAGGCTAGTTTCGCCATGAAATGGAGGAAGGTATTACAGGTAGGTCACGGTAACGGAAAGCTGCGAATATATGCATCTAATATGGATCCGTAAATATTCATCTATTGCACCTTTTTAGAACACTCCCCGTTGATTTTTCAATTTCCTCAGGATGAGGGATGAAGCGTCAACAAGATGATCGAAACAAAGGCAAACTTCAGGATTTACAATGAGCTCACCAGTCTTGTCTCAAACCACTGGAAAATTCTGTTCCCTACTTTTTCTTGGTCATCTAGGGCAATGGAATAATGAATAAATGATCCAAGATATCTGACTAATTCAAGAGGGGAAAGATATTGTTAGCTCAACAACAAGGAACTGGAGAGATTGAACTGCGCGGTCAGGTTTATCCAACGAACTCGGCTACGGTCAGGAAAGGTCCCTGAGGTTTTGTCAGATCATTCTGATCTATATGTCCAATTAATCTGAATTTTTATTAAGGGATTGACTACTTTATGTAATGTATTTTTGAGATGCGAGCATCCAGACCACCTAACTGTACACCTGGAGGGTTAGGGATGTATAACTAGGGCTGACCAACCCTTCAGAAGGGTAATAGTGACCGTAACTGAATTCGTTGTAATCCACGGAAACAGCTTTGCACAAGCAATCGATCAAAGAACTAGTGCGCATTCGCAAACATTCAAATTCACTGATGATTAACAACATTGTGGTTTATATAGCATTTACAAGTCAAATTAACCTTTTTACAAGTCAAATTAACCTTTTTACAAATCAAATTAACCTTTTTACAAGTCAATTTAACCTTTTTACAAATCAAAATAACCCTTTTACAAATCAAAATAACCCTTTTACAAATCAAAATAACCCTCCTTGAGCAATGCGCGAAAATCGTTGAAGTGCAAAGAAATAGGAGTACGGGTTTAACTGGCATTCCTTTTTCATGAATTTCTACCCCAGTATTCCTTCTCACTGTGATCTTCAAGTAATTTTCATATCCTCACTCATAGGACTTATATTGTTCAACCTACTTTTGAAACTCTATATATTGATTGACCTCATTGCCTTCCTACCTCATTTTTTTGTTGGAAAATTTTGATAAATTTTTGGTTCGAAATTTGATATTTTTGTTGATTGAGTATTTGGTGGAACATTTTGATATATTTTTTGTTGGAAAATTGATATTTTTAAATTATTTATTATTACACCTACTTTGTCGTATTCAATGTATTCAGTTTCTTTTCTTTGCCCTTCAACGATTTTTGCTCATTGCTCAAAGAGGGTTATTTTGATTTGTAAAAAGGTTAATTTGACTTGTAAAAAGGTTAAATTGACTTGTAAAAAGGTTAATTTGACTTGTAAAAAGGGTAATTTGACTTGTAAATGCTATAATGGCATTTATATGAGCGGTTTTGTTTTCGGTTGAAAACATTGTTATATGGACTTGCTAGAAAAAATAGAAAACCGTCCAGTAGTTCAGCCGTTTATCTTGCAGACACTGTATCGAGAATAGAATCACTCCAACAGAGGACGTCATCATAACTAGACTTCTTTCTAGAAAATAATAGCAGGACCCCCATATAGGGGAAATAGGTCAACCACTAAATTTAGAAATATCCCGTCGACCATTACTGGAGAAAGGGAGGTCGGATGTTATTGGAATGACGCTGTAAACCCCTGAATATCCGGAGAGGAAGGCCTTTTCTGTGAGCATTCTCCCCTTTATCAAAAATAAAACGGAAGACGAGGAGGCGCCAGCGGCAAGTTCAGAGAGAAAGCATAAACCGGACGAGAGTGTTTGTCGGGTTTATGCTCGCTAAGTAGTTTGAACTGGAGTTAAAATGTCAGAGGTGAAGGTCTGACGAGAGATGGTACGTACCAGAAAATGGAAGGTAGGTGATTCAAGACCCACTCGCTTTCTCCTTTATGACGTTCGGCGACCAGTAAGACAGATCTTGTAGGGAAGTACCATGTTTAGATTTGTAACAACTAAACAACAGAATTTTAACAACTAAATTTCACTTACGGTATAGTGGTTGACGTCAAGCATAACATAAACAACGATAATCATCCGCATCAGTTACCAAGACCTTATTTATTCCTAAACTACTAGGTATTGTTGACGTTAGTTAAGTTATACCCAATCACACATGTATACCTATTCCAAATAAAGGTTTTCCAAATGAAATCCAAGGTTTTTCGGTCGAACAAGGTCTCCCTAATGAAATACAAGGATGTTCTTGTTCAAATTAAGGGTTTTAAATTTCAAACTGAAGTTTTTCCGTTTTAAATCAAAGCTTTACCTTTTCAAATTGAAGGTTTTACTTGAAAGAACTCCGTGTTCACCACAGCCGAACCCGGCAGAGAAGGTATTTTCAAAAGTTATTTGGAAGAAACCTTCTCAGCGTTGAGCGTGATGAGCTCAACTTGAGCGATGTGAAAAGTCAAAGTGTAGCAACAGTCACCAGCAGAGATTGGGCAAACTATGTCATGGGCATGATGCTACAGCTTCCAGAAATAGCAGCTGGTATCGATTTGCATTGAACTGTGGAAAGGTATAAAGATATAAAGTTAAAAGTTACCTAAGTTAAAGTGTTAAAACAACTAACAATTTGAAAGTGATAAAATTATCGTTTGTTCTCCATTGTTGATTGTCAATAAAAACATCTAGAAAACGTAGGTGTTGTTAAAAATCGTTCATCAACAAAGAGAAAAAAGGTAATAAATTTTTGAAATTTGAAATGCAAAACCTTGAATCTTAATGGGGAACCTTGTACCTATTTATACCAGAAATTACGATGCACCAAACCTTATAGCGCAGACGACCCTCTAAATAAACATTACCAATACCACAATACACCTATCAATAAATGAACAAACACACACCAGTATAGCATCAATTTGGACAGTAAATTATTGATGAAACCTCACAAGACATGAGTCAACGTCACTTCAAGGTCACATCGTGAGAAACCGGTAATAACTGACGACTTTCATATTTAATCAATAGACCGCCCCTACAGCCCACAAATCATCACGAAACGGCATGTCCTGAGATCGCTGAATGCTAACGGAGCTTTGCATGCATAAAACAGAAATCAAGGCCAAGGTCACGGTTAAATAACTCGTCATTATCCTTCCCCTCCTCGCTCTTTCTGTCTTTTCTGCTTGGATAATGCATTCCATAGGGTATCAAGAACATGATGTAGGAATGGCAGGGGACTTGAGAGAGAATGTAACGATGAACCCCAAACAAAGTGTGAGATGGCACCCACTCTAATACGAAGTGGACGGAGCAGAAATTAGTGAAAACCAATTGAACTAAATGTATAATTGATTTTAATCGATTAAATAAATAATTTGGCATGAGTATTTACCTCTGTTAGCTCGCGTAATTATACAAGCAACAAACAATCATAAATAAAAATGACAACATGTCAGGATTCCATGAACAAAATATCAGCCAAGATAGATATGTAGAAAGTCAAGTTTCCTCACTTATGTATTGTGTCTTTCCTCTGGGATGAACGGTGGATTAATATGTACACACTAACACTGTTATGATCGTAAATTTCAACCTCATTTTTTAGTTAGCACCACATAGAACAAACATCAAAGAATTGAGCGGCCAAGGAACCAACATACTCATCTAGAATGAAATTCAACGTAACTAATAATAATTTAAGAACAAGATCGTTGGTTAGTTCGACGGTCGGGGTCGATCATATTGCAAAGTGGACATACAGATATTATGGGGGACGATTACGCTCCCAGAGTGGCCGCTAAATCAACATTTCTAAATTCACTGACTTTTCCCAGACTGTTCCAGCGATGACTCTAACTGAACAAAACCATTGTCACCAATTTTCAATCTACATAATTTAGTTATTATAAAATAAATGATATGCTACATAATTTCCTACCTACATGACTGTGAAGGGACCGGACTCCCATTTTATGAGGGAGAATGTGATGGAACATAATTTGCATCGAACACTACATGGATCGCCGACCGAAGTTTCCTTCCCAGAGCTGAAATTGGGATTTTTTTACACATTCCGAACAAAAACCTAACACATCTGATTGTAAACGAAAACCAGGTTGTAGATTGTCTGCGGCCATTGAAGTTGGTTTGCAGGAGAGAAGTGTGAAAGAATGGAACGAAATCATCAACTTCAACAATATTTACTACAGCTCCAAATTTCAAACCTAATCAATATACTCTAAGACCTCCCCGTATCTCTGAAATTCCATGACTTATGTTAATTTTACAAGAAATTCCGAGACATTTCCCGGTGCACCAAATTCCCTGACTTTTCGGGGATTCCAGGTTTTCCCTGACCGGCCGCGACCCTGCGCTCCAGTCTCCGGTGATTGGAATAGGAACTTGCTCCTTCATTGAAGACTGATTAGCATATCTTAACATAATTTCGATGAAACTAATCCAAGGTTGGTTCCACAATAAGCAATCACCTTAAGACTAGCATCACGGAACCCCCACTTATGGGCGAGTTCGGGTGAGGATATCGTGAGTATTAAGCAATTCATTCCGCTATTGGTCTGGCGGCGATGAAAGAAGTGAGAGCCCTTCTAGAGGCTTCCTACTCATTTCTTGAAAATTAACAAAATTAATCAAATAAATAAACCAACGGTTGTTTGTCCTTCAACGGGTATTGCATACATTCGCAAAAACTATAGCGAAATTCAACGTCGATAAAATTCACTTTGTCGCATGCGTACAGAATCCCTGAAGTTTCCATGTAATTCAGACTATTATGAGATCTCGGTGTGAACACCGACAGACATACAGGGAGCAAAAAGCGGTGAAATCGCTAAAACGCATGTCCACCAGCTATCGATCGATAGATTGCGATCTTAATGCTCCTAGATAACATTTCATTGGGATCGAATTTGAATGTAGCGTGCTAGATGTAGATAAGCATCTTCTCAAATTCGGTTACAGGCTCATGGCCAATATTTCTTATTCGTTCCGCCTCTCTACTCAATCTATTACCCCTGCACCTCACTGCGTTTTGAATGGGACAACGTGTCACATTTATTACAGTAGGTATCTCATTGTAGTTAAGAAATGCACCACGTTATAACCGACCCTACTAAACACAAGAACATCGTATAAAAAATTTGTTTTAAATTGGCTCGTGTCAAAAGGACATTTATTTTGCGACAATTTATTAAAAAGTCGTTGTAGAGTAAATTTTGTAACAGCCAACTAATTTTGTAAAAGTAGTGATATTTTTTTAATTATCATTATCACCATATTCTTCAATTAAAATTTAATTAATTTTATGTTGTTTGTAACGGAGGTTCTCGAGATTAGCTTCCCCTACCCAGCTCGCGCTTTGTTCATTGGTGTGGGGGTAGATTCCAATGACTAAGTTGATTAATACATGTTCATGTTATTTAATCATGTATTTACTTGTATATTGGTTTATTATAATAAACGCACTTCATTTCATTTCAGAATGCACCTGATTCGAATTTAAGTTAGAACATGCATCATGTACTGCCAGTATCTATTGAACATGCAGTGATAAAACTGACAACGAGAGAAAGCAAAAACCAGAATTCTAAACGACCTCGAAGATTAACCCGCTACAGATAAGTGTTGGAACACAATGTGTTCGATGTGTACACACTGCAACCAAAACCTCAAGAAAACAAGTTTATAATCATTTAAATTACCAACTGATTGTAAACTACTAAGAGAGATTATTTCGGATTGTCAGTGGTATAAAACAGCGTTTAGCTTTGTAAGAACAATGCAAATTCTCATTGTACAGAATACTCCACGAGATCACTATTGTCCTCCGATTATGAGACCTTGTAAAGTATCACGATCTGTATACACAGATGTTCTTACATTATCGGAGAACGCAATGGCAATATGTTCTCAATAGAGTTAGATAACGTTGCAACCTCACCCACAAAGCGTTAAATTTACACATCACTCGCGATCCTCCGCGATCAATCGAATTCCTACAATAAACATGTCTAGCCGATTGTTCTATACAGAGAATAGCCTCTGTTTAAAGATTTGAAGCGTTTTCCCCCTTTTAAACTGATAGAGCGTTGCGAGTTTTCAAAATGGGCAGCATGATTATAGAAGTCCAACAGTTTTTCAAAAACATCTGTTTCTGCTCGTCTGTCTGAATGAGTTCTTCATCTATCTGCAACTATTACCAGGTAAACCAATGGCATTACGAACGTAAGAGTAGTGTGTAGCACCAAGATAACAATTCACGTTCTCATGCCTAACGCCATGCCTCCGTAGATAGGTAAATTGTACAAAGATCTACTCCAACATGGTGAGTTGAGAACAGTTTGTTACACCAACAAGATTCAACCCTCAAAATATTCCAGTTAACAAAATCGGTTACAACCCCAAACCGCTCCAAAGATTACAACTTTCTCAAAAGCATTCGATTCCAGTCCAAACCCTGTAGTAGATTTGCGGTGATATTTGGTCAAATGCTACTCATCGAGAAGATTTCAACGGATTCAAGCAATCAGTTCCAAGAAAGGTTGCATACTCCACACGAGTCAAAAGTGGCCGCACGAACGCAGCACCTTAATTATAGGATATTTTTGCAGAGATAGGAAATACAGAGATTACGTAATTGGCACCGACCGACTCATTTTGCGTACGTCATAAGCGATGATTCGTGTTCTTAGATTTTACACATTTACCTACCATTTTTGATTAAAATATGTTCTATTCAACTTTCACTTGTCGGTCATTAAAGATTAGGAAGTAGAATGGGAGCAATAGCCAAGGAATCAATACTGCTGCGCTATAATCTTCCAATGATGTTTCTACACAGCTATTATATCAGCTTTGGTTTTCCGAATAAGACAATCATGTCATGTCCTATGGAAATTATCTTCGGCAGATGATAGCTGATGAAAATTCCAGTCTGGATTCCAACTTTTGACATTCGAAACATACACAGAAACGTATTAGAAGAGAGTGGAAATCCATCTTAAAAGAACAATGATGTTTGAAACAAATGTTGCGTTGGATGTTGGATGGTCTACATTCGGATAGGTATGAGCAAGCGTCAGATATTGAGTGCCTCCGTTTTCTACGTGCACAACTTCACTTCAAACTGGACATATGGCGCGAAGCGTCACAGAAATTGCTACTCTTTTTAATCTCTATCGGTTTTCGAATGCTGTGAATTTAATAAAGATCCCTCGATGCATTATGGAGAACGTTCACCAAGTTTTTACAACTATTCCGATTCGTAGTCCCTCCCAATATGTAAGTACCTTGAGCAGAATTTTGCAAGGTGCCTCTATCATGGGTAAAGAATCCAAACAACGAACAAATCGGAAGGTTTCACTCGTACGTAGAGGTATGTAGGTCCGTACAAATGACGCCATAAATAACGCACGTTTGTTACAATTTTGCCGTGTTTAAAAAATCTGAACCACTAGGTACTGAATGAAAGTACGCCGTACATAGCTTGAGAACTATTTCAAGTACCACATGCTGACTTTTTCGGCGAAGAACATTACTGAATTTTTTTATATATAGTATGATTGAATATATTGATTATTGGGGGAATAGGAGATTAACAATGCCCATTCACAAGGCAAAACCATATCGATTTTGATAATTAATTTTAGATGCCGGACCCGCTTGTAATATTCATGAAACGTAAAACTCAATTTAGTACTGAAGCAATTAGGATCCCTTCCTCGGAAATTCAAATGAAACCGGGCAGCGATAGAATTAATAACATCGTACGAATGAAAACTCTATTAGAGGAAGGGCCAGCAGAAGGGAAATAACAAATGGAACGCAGAAGAAACGAAGAAAATCCATACATCACGAGGACGGGTGGAATGCCACTGTAAAACCTAATTGAGGTTGGGATAAAAACACTTTATTGCTCAAGCAATTTATGGTTATAATCCAGAAAAAAAACTTGGAATTTACGAATCTAGAATGTTCAAAGAATTGGATTTTCATAGCTTGAACACGACTGGAGTAAAGGATAGGTAATATCAATCCGTGGAATTTGTTTTGTGGTAATGAACGAGAATTGTTTGTCAAATTGGCTATTTGAATTCATTAAACTACCGACATTTGTAGAGGCCAACACAAAATTTTTGAAAGCCGGTTTTCAAGTCAAGTTTACAACATAAAAATTAATTGATATTTTTTTGCACAAAACATGAATGAAACACAAGGAACCGACATTTTGGAAAGAGGTCTACGGATTTATGAATGGCATCCAAGGAAGTACGTATACGTACCAGCAAGACAAGGACTACAAGGTGCATGTCGGAGGACTAGTAAGCAAGCAACAAGGACCAAGAACTACCACAAAGGAGTACTTAAGTGTGGTGGAAAATCCAATTTTTTCCAGTAGAATCTCTTTCAGAAGCATGAAATACTGGTTTTTATCCAGTGTTGGCTAAGCTGAACTCTATCCAATATTACAAACGGCCGCTTCATTTAATTTTTCCCAACTGTATAAGTAGATACAGATAGAAGATAATCTGCTCGTTTTCGGTAGGGTAGTTTGCTAAATAGAACGTTCGTCACAGTAACCTACGGACTTTTAGAAATCCGTAAACAGAGTAGCCAAGTCAAACCTCCGAACTTCTTTAGAGCTCCTGAACCGGATTTTTTCCGTTTAATGATGGCTTCATTAGTCTTTTTGAGACTCGAGCTTCGAAGTAAAAGAAAAAAAGCTTATGATACATCCCATTAAATCATTTCACGAGACTAAAATCCCGTAAAATGCAAAATTCACGATTATTATTCCGGACGAAACACCTGCCGTCTCCAAATGCCTTTAGGTATCGTTTACTACAACTAACACCTGATTTGGTAAGAATAGATTTTCTGTCTTACAGTGATACAATAATACGTGTGGTATAATACGAGAGGTTCGATTTGCATACCTATCAGTTAAACACATTATATGAACCGTTGAATGGGGTAAAATGTCTGCTAGTTGTGTATATATAAGTATTATGTGGTTAATTGGATTCTACCTAAAAATAAAACGTTCTACTGTTTCATCAATTAAAGTATTCATATCTCTGACTGATGTGTTCTAAAAACAAATTGAAAACCTGATTTGCCTGAAGAGTCGCAGTATACAGTTCAGCTGAAACAACAGCTGGGGAATATAATCGAGTAAAAAGTCACAGATAGATTACGGTTACAGCCAACATTTCTTGTGTAGAGCAACCCGTTCGTAGTAACACTGTGAAAAGTATAATATGGAAGGAGTGTTAACGAAATACTACAAAAAATAAATGGAATGAATAGCGGCCAGAAAAAAAATCCAGCTAATACAAAATTAATGTGTATAAGATGTCAGAGTCAGGAGTTAAGGAGTGGCATCAACAATCAATAAAACATTTCACGAACTTCAACCACGCCTCGAAAGTCCTTCCGCCAGTTATGATTGTCATGGATACAGATTGATTGTTCAACTACTAAGTTATACTGCATACTGAGCCAGTTCACGGTTTTATACTATAGTTAGTAGGCATACATTATATAAATTCGAATGCATATATCCAGCCATAATATAAGTTCACTTGCTCAAAAAAGTACAAACTTGAAACTCGAATTTGCAGCCTCAATGCGCGAATGGGTCAAGTCGATAGTGAACCGGCTAATTCATATTTCATCAATAGTTTAGTTCATGGAGATCGATAGAGAAGGCAGACACTGTGTGGCAAACATTAATGTAATTGCGAAATATCATGAACGCACGCTCGCAACCTTAACTTACATTAAGAATGGTGTTACCTAACAGGAATTAAAGTGTGCAGATATTAGCTGAACTTTGTAATCCGTTTTCAGACCCAAAATGGTAGTTACTTCAAACGGCAAGGTTGCCAAACGTCTTGGCACACGGTCAACAATTCTAAACTTCTCAGAGCCGTAAAAACTTTGGCCAAGGTCTTTGGTGGTGTTTCGTCGACCGATAGTTTATATTTTCGAGGATTTACAACCTATTTTTGATCGGAAAGTGATCGGGATTCCCACTCAAGTTTCGATCGAAATCTTCGGGTATTTTGAACACTAGAAACGAACTCTTGTCTCGGTAATACTGCAAGGAAGGGAAATGACACTGCTAGATGACGACTTATACTCGCATGCAGAGATGGGCATATTCGTAATCGTGAATACACAATATTATATTTATAGAAAATATATTCTTAGAATACAAACGTATTCATATTTACGTACCCATGATAACAGTAAATTCGTATTGAAGAATACAGATATTCCTGTATTCACAATCGTGCATACTAATAAATTTCTTGAACCCATGTTTATAAACCTATGTGAATACAGATATAAGTTTATTGAATAGAAATACTCTAATTAATATGAGTGCATTCGTATTAAAGCATTTACAGGTTAAATTCCTGTATTTACACGCATGAGTAGAATACACTACTTGTATTCGTATTCAGTTGTGTGAATACAGGCGAATTCATAACCACAAATAAGAATACAAGTGTATGAATGTGTAGATGTGTATGAATAAGAATATTCCTGTATTCTCACACATGAGTATGAATTCACTTCTTGTATTCGTATTTATAAACGTGAATACGATTATATTCGTATTAACAGAATAGGTTTTCTGTGAACACGTTCGTATTCACTAGGTATATATGCCTACCTTTGTTCGCGTTGAATTTCGTTTTAGCGTACGAATAATAAGTGGGTTGCATGTGAGATGCTATTGCGGTCCTACATTGTTTCAATAACACGTGGAAATGTAGGTAGTATAAATATAAAAGTTCTTATATGAAACGGCGTAGGTGATAGTGAAAGTGAAATAAAAACCTAGGGGAGGTTCCAAGGCTGTTAACTCGTTCGGCGGCGAAGGAACACAGAGGGAAGTATTTTCAAGGGGCAACCCAGTGGGGTCACCCGCTCGCTCTGCGAAAATCAATACTTGTTCAAATATGCACGTCAAGGTGAAGGGCACCCGTACAGAGCAACCGAATAGTTGGATTTGACTACAGATCTAGGTGTGTTACAATATCTATGAGTGGGGGTGCCCAAAAATAAATAATAAGCGTATGGCTCCAACTTTAACTGGAGTATTAAACTGATTAGAAAACATCTGGTGCGAGGCTTCACACTACTTTCCTTACTTGTATTCATTTTACATGGATGCTATCATGATGGATCACATCTTAGAAGGATGAGGTTGTTATTCGATTGTTTATTTTTCAAGTATAGAACTCCATTAGTCCAGAAGTTTCTTCAAGGGGCTGTCAGTAACCGATTGTATGACTTCCTGTATTTACTTTCCGCGAGAGTAGGAATGTGATAACTGTTTTCTAACCATCCCTAAAAATTGCAACTAACTCCTGGTTTTGGCAGAATATTAAACATGAATAGAGGTAAATTAAACATTCAAAACTCTTGGTCGTCTGATGTGTTGAAGTTCGAATGAATTTGAAAAGCCAGCTCAATTTCTGTTTCGTCGTACAAAAACTCATCAAGTTATGCTTCATTTCAAATGTTTGCTGCGGTAAGTGGTTTCTACTTTCCGACCCACCCAAAGGGAAAGTCGTGCGATCTTCTTAAAAAATATTTCTGCAACCCCCACAATACATGAGTAGATATATAGATCTTATCTCAACACCTATACGAACCGAAGAGATATATTAGGGTATAACTAGAAACGTTAATGATTAAATGCTGCCGGTGGCCATGCCTATTTCTCAGCGAAATATTGACTTGAACTTCGTTACCTTCACAACATACTGTCTTGATTTCATTCATCATACTTGATTAGCAAAAGCGAGATAGTTAACACAGGTAAGTACTTATATAAGAAATCATTTTTGAACCTAACCTGAATGGCCATTTTTGGTATTTCTCGGCTTATTACCGCCTATAAAGTATTTTTCTGGACATATATGTGAAATGGGTATAATTTTCTCTACAGAAGAATTGCTTGAGCCACTTCGACAAAAACTACGTTTTTCACCTATTTTGGGAAGTTTTTTGCAAATTTCTGCTTTTTTTAATTCTAAGAAAGTGCTAAAAATTGTTTTTACATTCATTATTTAGCTTATTGCTGTCCTTAGGGCATCTTCCTGGCCACGACGGGTATCGAATATCTATTGTATCCATGAGAAAAGTAACTCTTGTGAATTTCATCAATATCCTTCGAGCCATAATGAAGAAAAAACCAAAAACACGCTTTAATAAAATAATACATTTTTTGACCTATTTTTGGAAGTATTTTGCTAATTACCTCCCTTAGAGTAGTTTCCCAAGCATTGGGGGTATTTAATATCATTTGTACCCACAAGAAGAGTAACTCCTGTGAATTTCATCAAAATCCCTCGAGAAAAGAAAAGAAGTGCTAAAACGACGTTTTTTCACCTATTCTGATTTTTTGGCAACTTTCAATCCCCTACAATGTACGCATTTGTTGAAAATCTTTTAATTTTAAAACATTCTCTTTCCGGCCTTCACAGCCTGGCGAACTTTTCAATATCCTGAGCGTTGAACGCATCGTAATTGGTGGCCAGAAAGTTTAGATCATTGAGATTTTTGAATTGGGGATAACCACAAAATACTTCGGAACACATCGATATGAATCTCATTTCATCACATAGGTACTTCTTGTTCTTTCCAAATTTTGGCGTAGGCCAATGGTCCATGGTGGGCATAGTTGTGGTCTTCTTTACCATTCCCACTACTGCGCAGCTCTTTATTCTAACCCCCCCCCCCCCCCCCCCAACGACTACTTCGTATTAAACTAGCTGATGATTGGATAACAAGTAGGAGACAAATTTCACCACGAGCAATGCTTGCTCACGTCAAGTGAGAAAAGGAAGATTTCATTCATATTTATACGTTCACTCAGACCCTTGAATAACCTCTACCCTACACCGAATTGTATCTGTTTGGTCTACTAGATATGAAGGTACAATTTAGAACATGGTTAGATATGAACTGTACCTATTTCACCCTCATGGATATAAAATGAACCAACTTTGCTAAATTCAGTAAGCTAGACTTGGGCATTAAGGATTCGAAAAGTTCCACAATTGGATTTACAAACCAACCAATAGTAGAAGGTTTAGGTACATGAAAGGTATTATACGACCTGACTCTACAGAGAATGAAAGCCGCAATGATCACTCACCTGAAACAAAATAAAAATATGATTAGAGGATCAGAAATTACGCTCAAAGGTTGATTTATATTTGGAGAGGTTTTCTGAAATGTTTGAATCGTGGTTTTACAGTTGATCACACAAAATAGAATTACAATTCAATAAATGATATATATATATATATATATATATATATATATATATATATATATATATATACATATATATTAATTTGAGGTATTAAGTACAGATGGTTGGGAAATGTAGGAAACACATAAATATGACTTACAATATATATTGTATTATATATATTGTATTGTAATATATATATATATATATATATATATATATATATATATATATATATATATATATATATATATATATATATATATATATATATATATATATATATATATATATATATATATATATATATATAATCATACTTACACTAATATGACACAGTTAAGTCGGGATCTGAAGAAAGGAAAACTTATAAACCGGAAGATCTCCACGAAGCAGTTAGGATAACTTCAAGGACTGGGGTCTAGAATTTTATTGACCTGTCTGAAGGGTGAAGAGATAGGTTTATAGGTTCAAAAAAAGTCACCATAACAAACAAAAACTCTTGAAAATCCGTAGTATTCAGAAGGTTTTTTGAATTCTTGGTCTTCTCGGGAAAAAATCAATCGCTTGATTTTCGACCGAAAGAAGATGTTGTCCTTGGACATAGGTAACGTTCTTGGAAATGGTTTAACCAATGACACAATCATTCTCACGTCATCTGTAAGACTTAACCTCGATCTCGTTCCTTTGCAGTAATGCTACTCCAACTAGGAACCGGATTTTATGGGATTGTTTTCCTAGGCAAATTTACAACACAACATCGTCGTTTTCTATACCTTAGGTCCGAGTTTGAATGATACCATGCGTTATTACCTATTTCAACGCCATAAACCATCCCGACTGCCTGTATACCTGTATGTATATTATAAACTGTTCAGATACGGCAAAAGTTTGATTCATTGAATAGTTTGGATAACCGACAGATGTGAATAGAAAATTGGTATGAATAAGAGATCAATCAATTTTAAGACGTTAGGTATACTATACATTTTTGGAAACTAGGAGACTTACTACAATTCAATAATACATCGAATTTAACATCAAAATGCCATAATTATTTCTTGAAATGTCTTAGTATAATCAGCGTTGAAACTACTGCCCCAAAAACACGGTTTTCCCTTGTTCAGAAAAAACTCCAAAGTCATGTATTACGTGTGGCAATTGAATCTCTTCAAAACTCAGTATTTCACAATTTTTGCACTTTTGTAGCGGAATTACGCACATTTAGAGCAAAATCACGCACTTTTGGAGTGGAATTGCGCCCGTTTGCGCGTACTTGAAAAATCGAGTGATGGGTCATCCTTTCGTTTGAAAAGCTTGATTTTTTTGCCGCAAGAACGGAATTTTTATCGCAATCTCAAGGATAGTTCTTAATTGCTATGCAATTCTTAGGCCGACCCCCAATAATTTTTTTTTGTAATGTCCCAAACTTTTTTTAACATGATTTTCACGTACAACCGTTGCTATCGTCCGTGACGGGAAGCGCGAGTTCGTGGGTTCGAATCCCAGCCAGGCTTGAAAATTTTTTTTATATACAGTAGAACTCCAATTATCCGAACTCCGACTATCCGAATCGCCGATTATCCGAATCACTTTCAGAAAAAAATGTGTCCAAAAAAAAAAAACGGATGAAAACCGCAAAACAGCTTACATTGACGGAGATGTTTGAAAAACAATGATTTTTATTTCTAAACTTGTACATAAGTACATTTTATTTATATTTAAAACATGTGAAAATATGTTTCTTTCATTTAATTCAATAAAAAAATAGTGCAATATCAAAACGTAGCTTTTTCTCTCTCTCCAATGGCTATTTTTTTTTAAAAACTCCGATTATCCGAATATTTGATTATCCGAATGGGTCCCGGTCCCCATTAATTCGGATGATTGGAGTTCTACTGTACAAATTTTGTCAGGCTAAGAATTGCATAGCAAATAATTATCCTCGTTTTCTACGCAGTAGAAAAGAGAAAAGATCCGGCGAGGCGCGAAGCGCCGAGTATAGATCAGGGGGGTCCAGGGGGGCGAAGCCCCCCGGCGAGGCGCGAAGCGCCGAGTATATATATGTATACACGAAAAAGCGTTAAACTCTAGAATGTCCCACAACGGATTTTTTCAATGTAGAAATTTTTCGAAAAATTTGGAGCCATTGCAATAGCTTCATTTTTTACCAAAATTCGCTAAAATGAAAATCCCGAGATAGGCGATACCTTTGAAATATATTTTATAAAGGATAGATGAATGACTCATATAACATAATATAAATGAGATTGGTGAAAACTCTCACCCAATAATTATACAGTATAAACCGTAATCAGAATCCATATTAAATATTCTTTATCCGCTGAGTGTCAATAGTACTGCCAGTGATAAATAAATACATCAATAACTACATCCACAATTATTGCAGAAAATGAAACAAATCTTCGCTTCTGGTTTACCTTGCATTTCATTCAGCGAATGAAGAAATCAATTTTATTAATTGAATCATGCTAATGAATTAAACTGAGTTGACGAAAACAATGTCTATCTTCACGAAAATAATATTAAGTTGAAAAGAGTTACAAAGTCGTCAGTCGTGAACAAGAAGAGTCGTAGAAACATCACGTGCGGTAAGTGCGACCGAATAGTAACATTTGAATAGGGACTTGTATTCTATTCGTAGAGAACAGTGAAAGGGATGGAGAGAACAACCATCCAGGTGCAGGCAAGTGAAAGAAGATCTAGGACCTATCTCCGAACATGAGAAGCTCGCGATAGAGCGCAGCACGCAATGACCTTACCGATACACTGTATTTATACGGTTATAAGGTTATAACACACATATATAAGGTTTTTATAAGGTTATAACACATTTATAACGGATTTATATACAAACTGTTCTTTGCTCAGATACTTTAGTTGAAAAGTTCTAGTGGTACCCACTCTCGATTTCAAATCCAATTTTTTCAAATGATGTGAATTTATCAAACTATACGTTTTTCTAACTTTCGTGGGGGACATTTCAATTTAGTGCAGCAGTTCATTCAACATCCAGGAGACTCGGAACTATTAAAACGGGTTTTAAATCTCCCCTGATGGTTCACTGCACCCTTTCCATGATTTGTGCACTTCAATACACAAGAGTATATTGAATTCACGAATAGCGCCGGCTGTTTGTAAGAACTGTCTTGTTTTACGACTAGTCTCCGTTCTCCCACCAATTCGTACCAATTGAGCCAGTTTGTCGTACTTGATGTAGACGGAGAGCTTTTGACATAGAAGTCTTCCGAGGCCTTGATTCGTGTAATGTAGCGTTCGCTTCACGTGATCAAAGCGTGAAATTTCTGATCTATTTGTGATAACTGAATTTACGTTTAATTTGAAATAGGAAATCTATGGTGTACTAGAACATTTTGCACTCTTTTGGTTCCAGCTCAGGTTCAATTCTACGTAAATAAGGAGCCCATTTTTATATATTTCACCAATAAGCATTAATTAGCTGAGTCGTTCAAAGTACCTAGATAAAATAAATGTGTAAAATTTAAAAAGATTAAAGAAAAAAAAAAAAAAAAAAAAATTCCGAGCCCACGGTATCTACCTCACTTTTTTTCTCTTCTTCATTACCGATATGGAGGGGGGTACTTTATTTTACCACGAAAGCATACTTTTGTACACTGAAAATTGGGACATTCAACAACTTTGCATACTCTTACTTCACCATTTTAATAGAATTCTATACAAGTTGCAAAAATGAAAATTACAAGTTAAAAATATGCCAAGAATATTCGGTGAACTTGTTCATTTTTATGGACAAACACTTCCCCGAACCTCATAAAACTGACAAATAACTGCCAAAGTAAAATAAAATAAATAAAAAAAGTGGTCAACTGATTTGCTTAAAACGAGCGGATGATTTTATGGGACACTTTTCTCAAAAAGTTTGCCCATTTAAGGTGGATTGAACAATAGAGGCAGAGCTCAAAATGCTCTGCCAAGTGTATAATATCTCTAGGGGAAGAATCAGATTTCATTTGAAACAGTACAGAGATGTTTAATTTACAGCAACACAGCTTGAAAATGAGAAACGTTGTTTTTGTCGAACGGCCACCGGATGACGTGCGGTCCTCGGCAAACAACCGAACACCCAACCTTGAGACAGTTTAGACAAGCGGTTGAGTTTTGATGGATACAATACAAGAAAACACGCCTCCGAATACCGAAATACTAAGCATAAAGTTTGACGAGAAAAGTGAAAAACCACACGAAGAAATTGAGGTCCAGAAACGTGTTTAAATTCATAAAATGATGACACTTATTATTGAATAATTAGGGGGGGGGGGGGGGGGATTTTAAGGCAGCATCATCGTCGAAGCCAGAAGAGAGTCTAAATTAGTGATTTCAAGGATACAAGGATATCAATGAGCATAGTAAATATTACCAAGAGATGGCAATATAACTCATGAAAATATGATTGGCCGGTCGATTTATACTGTTGATTTCTAAGCCTATCACCAAGGTTGTCTTACCGAGATGACGTTCCAATCAGTTTTTGACATGGATATGTCTTTGCTCTGGAGGGTCAACCAAATATTTCCGTCACGCAAAATTTGTGTCACAATTTTAGTGTTTTTCAAGTACAACCCAGCCGTTGCTAGGGGAATGGGACTTCCGCAGTTTTCATCGCACAGAAATCGTTCGCCACTCTTTGGAAAGCGCTTGATATGTGTCAAATGTTCACATCTCAAGCTACCAATTTCCCCCTCCTTACGTACCTGGCTACATTCCTAAACTAAGTTGATTGGACTATAAACAATTTTAATAAGCCGGTTACAATATTCTTAACCTAAAGCAATAGCATCATTTACTCCACTCCATAGGAAACATTTTCATCCTCTTGACAACAGTCGACTGTTAACAACAACTCATTGTAGTGGCTTCTCTCCACAGTTATTTTCAACATTTCTATAAGTAAACCGTTGTTTTGTTGGAATTAGTCGGGATGCGGCCCAGGGATTTGTTTAAAGTTAAAGGATTTGTTTACAACTCTCGAGGACAACCGTTATGAAATCCCCAATCAAAGACATGGTATCTGCTTGTAAAGCAGATAGTGGAACTCGTTTACGAGTTTTTTAGGATCTCAAGTTCAACATTATTAGGTATCAACATTATTAAAAACAAAATTAGGTATCCCTGCTGATTAGGGCGATTCTTTTTTCTTTTTTTTTTAGGTAGCAAATTTTGATGCCGTAAAATAGTAATGTCCACTCGTATTTCATGATAATGACTATCCTGACAAATTGTGTCCCGTATCTGTGTGTCATCGAAGATCCTCGTGAATTTCGGATCCTACTCGTAGAATTTACAAGTTCCTAAAGAGACTATCAGACAATCATGCAATGGGACCATAAATCAATTTCGAGTAATATGCCCATACTCCAATTCCTGGAGGTTGACACTCTGTTTGGACCAGAGAAATTCCAGTCCCAACTACTATATTTGAGAGCTGTTAGGTTCTACTTCGAACTGTGATGTGTGATTATAATTATGTAGTCATTGTTTTCTTTCACTCTGCTGAATTTTGAATGGAATTCGAAAATAATTATCAAAACCACCATAATTGTGTATCTATAAAACGAATATTACAGGATTTCAAATAATAGTAATGATAAATTTTTTTGAATCTTCATAACTACGTTGCACCTTGATCAGACATCTGTATTTTATGAGAATCTCTCAGTGTTGTAGGTAGAAAAGGTTCTTATGATTCTTTAAGCATTATGCTGAAGTTATGCCACACAAAATAGCCCGTCTGTTTTCAGCTCAGAGTGAAAAAACAAGATTAAAAACTATTGACGAGTAGCATCAGAGCTATTTGAGTGCTGACGTCACACCTCTGCCACGAATTGCAGCCGAAGAGTATATTTTAAGAACATTCGACAGACCAGAGCAGCGCCCAAGAGATTTTTGGAAAGCTCACATTGAGCATCATCGTTTTAGGAAAATGAAAATATCCAATCGGACCCTTCATTGTTGCCAAGTCACTTTAAGGTCTTATTTCAGATTACATTCCTTCCCGCACGAGCACAAATCAATAATTTTTTACCATCAATTTAGTACATTCCCAACAAACAAGAGAACAGAGAAAAGTTATCAATCAGCCTGAAAATATTCATTAGGATTCTACTCCGAAGTTGGGAGCCTTTACCAATCTGTAATATTAGGCATTTCAACTGTATCTGGTCATACAAAAAGATGAAAACTTGTGTCCGTGCGTAATGTCCACTAAATAAGGCTTCCCGAGAACACCATCTCCCGAAATTCACAAAAATTTGAGGAAAAAGTTTCAACTTTTTCTTTCTTTTTCCTTGTTGAATAAATTTATATGAACTACACCATATATTGATAACTTCATCATCGAGAGTATTTCCAAATTACTTTATAAAACAATGACATTAACTGAAAATATCAGAATATAACTATAAAAAGTTATATGTCATTAGACGTGATAAATATTGAAGTGCTTTATGCAATTTTGGAGGAAACCAACAATGCTAGAGGAAATTTAAAAATATAATTGCAGAGATAGTGTGACTGTTATGGATATAATACAGAATACTAACATTTAAATGTGCGTGTCCCATGATAATCAAGTTCGTTGGTAGACGATGTTTCGGCACACAAACACACACACAAATCGCGGTTCAACAGAAGACACAACACTTCACAATAATGGTCAATGAACCGGTTGTATCGCTTCAACGGAACTTAAAGACAACTGAAAGATGAAGAAACACCTTGAAGAACAAAAAACTGCAGGAACTATAATGAATCGAGAAAAGTTGTGGCGCGGGTGCCGAGGGGTTGAATGAGCATTAGGAGTCTCACTTGGCTTGGACAGACAGGCTCACACATCGATCCAAGGGGGTCCCTAGTGGTGGGGGACGATGAAAACCAGGGTGGGTGGAGTCCCCCCTCAACTCCACCAGCCCAAAGCAAGCCCGACTTTCGTATATCCAGAACTCGTCTGCTGTGGATTCATCAGGGGAACGTGACATATGGGCTGGCTGGGAAGAGGGAGTTTTGAAAAATGAATTTCTAATTGA
Organism: Adelphocoris suturalis; assembly: GCA_030762985.1. Lineage (NCBI taxonomy): Eukaryota > Metazoa > Arthropoda > Insecta > Hemiptera > Miridae > Adelphocoris > Adelphocoris suturalis. The sequence continues at coordinate 52,771,953 of CM061046.1, read as the reverse complement.
CGAGACGTTTTGGCACGGCAAATCCCAAATCGTGGGAAGGTGGGAAAACATCACAAACCGTCAGAATCTGTAGCGTAACCAGTGGAGCAGGCGAAACCCCGAAATGTGGCCGGTGAGAGTCGAGAATGATAACAAACACGAGTAGCAATGACAGCATCAGAGATCCAATAGAAGACCCTGTGCAGAGCAGAAAACCACATTACACTACAAATCGCAATTTTCATGTTTAGACAAATCGTGCGATTCGAAACCCAGAATAAGTGAAGAACCCAAATAGAAATTCAGGTGATAGGCCTTAACAGGTGAACAAGTCGTTCGCAAGCTGTAGTTTTCTCGATTTACTTTTCTTTTCGTTAATTTTTATCACATTGCTGTGTCTGTCTGGTTCGGCGCTTTTCGTTTTTTTCTCTATCTACTATCAAGTAGTGGTGAATCGCTTCCCCATACCTTATCTTAATCAAGATAGTAGATAGTAGGCGTAGTCAGTGACCGGACATGAACACTATGGACAGATCTCTGACAGACTATTATTCTGTTTTTTTGTTCTTATTCTTTGTTTTTTAGACTGTCATTCTTAATGATTCAATATACAATAAAGTTCTGAAATGTGAAACTGTGATCGCGTATGTTGGTTCATTTCAGAGTAGAAAATGAAGCGAATTCAAACATTATAGAGTATTTTGGGTGCCAAAGTTTGAACAGATCAAGAAAATCAATAGGATCACCCAAGAGTACCAAGCGTTGGGAAGTCTAGTTTCGCACAGGATTAGAGATAACTTTCTGTAACATTGGTTTTCAGTGTTTAATGGACCACTGTAGCTCGAATTCGGAAGGCAGTTGAGGGCTGGTTGAATGTCATCGCGATTGAATCCAATAGCCGCTTATGAAGAAAAAATATTTCAAGAACTATTTCTTGCACGAAAAATATTGGTATCGAATCCACAAATTTCTTTACTGGTTCCAACCGTACATGCTTGCCGACAATTCGCTAAGTGGGGTTCATTCCAATACGCGACAGGAAGAGGAATGTGGTGCTACACAGGTGGGCTTGGTGTGTGTTGTGGAGTGTGGTGCCTCCACCGGTTTTCGAGATTGTCTATAGTTTGCAATATCGGCACTCAGTAAGATTCCCGTCTAGCGAATAAAACACTCACATAATAATAATTACATCGATGAATTAATATGAATTTTCTAAGATAAAAAATATAATGCAAGAGGTAAATAAGTATTTTATCTATCGGCTAGTGACGCCAATGAAGTGCAGAGATTAAACGTCTTGAAATAAACGCCATTCAGTTAAATGAGGAGAGGTTCATGTATGATGGCTCCCAACCTCAACCAAAATCAGCTCACAATTGAATGTTAAGTGCCCTCAAACAAACCGCAATACCAGAATCTGTATTTCAAGTACCTATTTTTTCAAAATTTGTTTCGTTCACTTGAAAAATCCCAATAACTGATTTTAAACGCTTTTAAAACAATGTTTTTGAGAGCAAATTACATCAACCCCCTCTCTGTCTTATCAGGGAAAGAATTTGAGGGGAGCTCGTTTATTATTAAAGAAGTGCTTTATTGCAGACATTCTTTAGATCGCGAAGAAAATTGAAATTCAGTTATAATTAATAAAAGCGACTGAAGTGTAGATCAAAGATAGCTTGGTTGTTATGGCATCCTAAATTTATGAAGATTTTCAGAGTCTAAACACAAAAGCGAGGGCTTTTCACGAGACCAACCTAGAAAACAACCCTAAATTGATATAATGAACTATAGATTCCAGCTCCGTAGCAGACACATCAGTTTCAAATTATTAGTTTGATGAAGCTTAAAATCACGAAATAAGTTCGAAATCGTGAATTATTGCAATCACTAGTAACATGCTGATCAACGCGTTAAGAGCGTAGAACACGAATCCCAAAGGGCTAGCATTTAATTCTAGAAAAGCTTGTTTCCTCCAGGCTCATCAAGTGAAGGTGAAGCGACCGGTTCATTTGAGTTTTATGTCGAGAAACGAACAATACTGACACAATACAACTGGCGCAGAGAGAACTGGTTTGGGTAGATAGCTGCAAATCAAAACTCCTGTCTTACCCCTACAAAAACCTTTGTAGGAGCATTCACCCCAATTTAACCCTAATGTATATTCAGTGGTACAAGCGGGGAAACAAGAACAACTTCTTCAGCATCCAGTAAGACGGATGTAAAGGATTCTCTCAGTACAACAAAGCGAGATAAAGATCACACTGATCCGGACTGTTCATTCACTGCTTCTAGAATGAGCGTAACCCAACCGTTCAGTTCATATATTTAAGTGCCCGTATATTTTAAGACGAGACGGTTTATTTTTCTCTCGTCGAAGATGGTAAAACAAGAATCAGAATGGAGGCGATGTTTTCGGTAGAAGAGCCCGGCGTTCAATCTAGAGGACTAGAATGTGAAGAGAGCTTAACGATAACGACACAAATGATATTACCAATAATTATGAAGACAGAACCGTTTCAATCAAGAGACCAAGTATGGGAGCGTTCATTAAATAGGTATGTTTCCAAGAGGTAGTGTACCAGATTTCAGGGCTCTGGTAGTCTATCAACCTACATATTTTACTTTTCATACTTAGGACATCGCATGGAGACCATGTAAAAGGAAATTTCTGGAAGGAAGTTTCTGTAACATCGGGTAATATTGCTTATAACCTAGCCTAAACGAAGTAATATGCCTGCCACATATAATACTGCGTCCAGACGAGCAGACCAAAGAGTTTGCAAGACTCCACAAAAAAAGGCCTTTCTGTGGAATCTTGTTATAGTTTGAACTGTCCAAATAAAGAAACGTTGCAAAAAGTTTAGAAACTTTTCAAATAACGTACTCAACAGTACGTCACCGTAAACAGTTTGCGAACATACAATCCAGATTTGGTTGTTATTTTCCCGCGAACGTGCGCTCTCCGTCTTTGTTTTGATGCTGTCGCAGAAATTAAAACATTAGAACGAACGGATTTGGAAAGTACAAAGTGTGCGTCCAGTCAAACGAACCAAACGGTTTACAAACCAGATTTTAAATGTTTTGATTTACAACTTCTTGTTTACAACTATGGCGCCCAACAATTGTGTAGAGTATGAAAATATCCGGGAATTGAAGGGGGAAAATTTTGAAAATGTTCAATTTTAGTCACCTTTGAGAGGTCGCTTTTTTTAAATTACCAGTTTTGAGATGGTATACAACAATTTATCATCTTAGGAGGTGACCTAAACTAACTAGAACAAACTTCCAAAGTCGACATAGGTACAGATAAATGTGAGCAAAATCAAAATAGTATCGATGTTATCCGAACTCATTTTCAAACCGTTCAGATAACTAAACTAATAACAGAATTATTTTGGACTTGCTAACCCGTTTTCTCTGATTAGTTGTCTGACCATATTGATTATATGCATATACAATGAATCATAAGCTCATTTAGAACTCAAACTAGGAAACTCGGATTTCGGTTTTCCATATACAGTTTAGTTATTAAGATTGCTTACCAGATTATTGATAAACCGGCTCACAAGACAAATAGGAACCATTACGAATGGATTATGGGAGCGTTTCTCCCACACTTTCTTCCTTCTCAATTCTCTTTTTGTTTCTTTCTTTAAACCCAGGAATCAAATTCTGTACCCTTGCCAACCCAAAACTCCAAATTTTTAGCACAATACTCAAAACAGTTTGGGGGGAAAAAATTGACGTCATAGGTGTATGGTACTGATCCCCCCCCCCCCCCTCCCCCCTGACAGGGGGCGATGTCATTCAGTTCACACCGCTGTTTCGGCCACTTACAATCACCCTCTACCCACCATATTGCAAATGTTTGGAAAGCTCTCAGCCTTCTCCAGCTCTCGTTATAAAATAAAATAGGTGATACTTTTCATTTCAATAAAATCAAAGGATTTAGAATAAAAGAAAAAATATTGTTTTGACAAACAGAAGGGAAGGGGTCCAACTTCCATACTATGACTATCATAGAATTCCTTCATCACAAACCTTAAAAGAAAGCACCACAAATTAAGATGCAAAACGAAAGGGTTGTGATCATTGAGCGAGGAAGATATTAAACATTCCTTCAAAAACCATGGAATTTGAAGAGGAGTATGTGACCTCACCAGAACTACAGAAAATTTAATCAAAATCAGACACCTCTAGGTCAATGTTTCTTGAACTTTTTTTTCATACCCTCCGAGCAGAAACAAGAATGGCCATGTACCCCTACAGTCCAACACCCATCATCCCTAAAAAACATTATTAACACCTACACCCCTCCGATCTGCCAGTGGAGTCCGTGATGGCAATCCGTTTAGTGACGGACAGTAAGCATGGCTCCCCATAGAATCTTGCCCGTTGCTGTGTCCTTTTGACACCCCCCTTTTTGATTGCCGCAAATGACCCTTCCGGTTGAGTCGCGGCTTAAATTATTTTTTAAAAAACTATAAAAAAATTTAAAAAACTACAGATAATGAATTAGTAAAAATTCAAAAAATATTTCGAGAGCTCAGGGATTATTTTTAATAAAATACGAATTTTTATATTTATGAAATACAAACATATAAATAAACGCATTCAAGATTAAATTTATAAGATGAAATATTTTTGATAAGACGAAAGATTGATGGGTAGGTACTTAAGTCAATTAGAAGGCCGTAAGCATAATTACATTTTGTTAATATAAAAAAGTCTTCTAACTCAGAATTAATCTTCGAAAAATAACTTAGAAAATAAAAGGTTAAGAAAGGAACGAAGCAGGTTTTGTACCTAATAGCAACATTAAATAAGGAAAAATTGCTAATGATCAGCCTTATAGAACGCGAGGAATATGTACTGATAGCAATTTTGCACTTTTTGTACCGAGAAATTATAGGTTTGAAGATTAATGGAACGAGTGAAATAATTGGTAGTGAGTTTGGTAGTGACCCGAAGTCAAGAGGTTAGGTACTACCAAAGAATTCTGTTGGAATCATCTTGAAACAGAAGGATTGATATTTATACACAGAATGAGTGGTTGTTGGTTCATTCAATTCGTGGGTTAAAAATATCAACATCTACAACATGGCGCCGGTAAACAACCATGGTTGACTCATTTTATTCCATTATTTATTTATTTTTATTGTTCATTATTATTATAATTTATTTATTTATTTATTCAATGCACTGCAGATTTAAAACCTTGCAATTCACAGAGCTTCTCAAGTACCCCTGGACTTTGTTCATGCACCCCCCAGGGGTACATGTACCCCACTTAAAGAAACACTGCTCTAGGTGAATAAACACGACGTACAAAAGCTATGAAATTCAAAATGCTATTGGAAAAAAATAGGGAAAAAACATATTGTCTTCAAAAGGTCAACCTTTGTTGACTCGAAAGTAAAAGAACTGGAAACAAAAAAAGTACGGAGAATGGGGTTTGACAGGTGGAATTCACCCTGAATCCCAACCGGACGGGAAGTCAACGTGAGTGGATCCATCAGACAGACCCAGGATAATTATTTTTTGGGGAAAATGAAGAGGAAACAGAAGGCGATCGAACAATGGAATTTTGTCGGACGAAGCGAAAACAGGGGAGAGACTATAAATAGGCGCGTGATTTCATGACAGGTTGATGGAACTTTGGGACACTACGCCGGTTTCACTTCTCGACGATCTGTCGAACGCATTCCTCAGCTGTGGGCACGTGTTTAGCTTCCTACGAGTAGAAATCTTACCGTTGCAGCAAATTCAACATTCAAGTAGGCAATGAACGTGATAGGTAATATAATTTAAAAATTTATTGGCACCCCAATGCAACTAAAGGCTTAAAAGGCATTCTGTACATAATCGGCCTGAAATGTTTCTCGTTTATTTTGAATACGAACCTTTCTAATTTACCGAGAAAAATAAGTGTTTAACCCCCTTAAAATTTGTTGGTTTATGTTTTCAAGATACGTAGATTATTTTAAAAAGTAAATAAAAAAAAACCATCCGTCAGCGGTCCGAAGTTTTTCTTCGAAATTTGGCTCAAAAATCATACATCGGCCGAGCATGAGCCAGTATTCTCGGCATCCATTTTAATCGACCCTAAAGGGTAAAATTTAAGGGATACAAAATTCGGTGATTCAAACCATATTTTGGACTTTTCAGTTTTAGCGAATTTTTGTAGAATATTCTGCGTATATTTTTCTGCATAAATTTAATTGTGTTCTAATTCGTTAATAACTATTATTAATGTGCTCAAAAAGTGTTAGTTAACGAACTAATCCTTACGTTTGAAAAGCTTTATTTTTTGGCGCAAGAACGGAATTTTTATCTCAATCCTAAAGAGAGTTATCGTCTGGAATGACACACACACACAACCAAAGCGTCAAATTTGATGACGGGGTTTTATAATTATAGACCAATGATCTGCGAAGAGGGGCTACCTAATACAGAAATGATAAATCTTTGGGCAATGATCTGCAGAGGTTTTTTTCCATGGAGCCCCCAAAGACATGGATGCATGAAAACGTATATCCATGTGTCAATCGGTGCTTGTAGGTAAGATGGGAAAAAATAATAATTTTAAAACTTCCATTTTAATCCCTGTTTTAGGGTTGGTTTCTGTACACTAGAAGGGCGGCTCAGAGCTCAGAATCCGTTTTCTACCATCGATGTCAGTGTGCTGGGACCTGCTATCCAGCTGGTTAAATTAGAATGATACATACTTCATTCCTGTATTGCCATTATTATTTTTCGACGATACTCACTAATAAGCACAGTAATGAAATTTATCTTCGCAGAAGGGCGATATAATTATTAAACTTACTGAAATATTAAACCGATGTGCAATAATTTGCCACATTTCTCCGTAAATTGAATCCATGAATATGAGTTCACCAATAACGTTTATACACACTGATGGCTTTTCACAAGAAACTGCAAACCATTGAATCAACTTATTGAAAACCGTACCTAAAACGTTTTATGGTTGACATCACAAGAACAATCGATGGTGATGAAGGAATAAAGAATGTGTCATGCATATTATGAAGTTGATAATAATTATACATGATAATCAATAGACACGAGCTAAATTGTCGGGAATGTTTCCGTTTACTCTTAGAAATTAATGGGGCATCCCCGATTTATAAGCACTCACTAAGCGTTCACTACAACTCACATTATGTCATGTTTCACTCTTTTCCAGGATTATATGGTCGACATGGACTGGGAGAAACTTGTGACAATCTAATGATTGCGGCGATTAATTTTCCTGTTGTCTATACTATATTTTTATATATTTAAATATTATTTTTGGGATAAAGGTTAATAAATATTACAATGAAATTAATCAGAGGAATTATTTAATACCTATTTCTTTATGGTGTTCCAATAAAAAGATATTAAAACGGAGGATATATTATGACTAAGCTGTTGTCAGGGTATATTTTATTAAATACCCTCCGAATAGGCAGGGCGGGGGTTTATATAAATTTATAAGGGTAAAAGTTTTGGATATATTGCCCATTTTGCCTACGGAAGGGTGGGGTGGGAGGGGGATCAATATTCGAAGGGTTGTGAAGGGGGTGGGGGGATGGTTCGAAATCGAGCTCCGCTACCATATGATAATGGAGGTGACGGAAAAGCTGTAGTTCTTTCTTCAAAGGGAAGAGGTCTGCTACACCAGAGGATATCCTGAAGATTGAATAATCTCCAGAGTATGCCAATGAGTAGCGTTAGCATAAATCGAGGAGGAACTACTCACACCCACCACAAACTCGAGGAAGAGCGCACATAAACAAGGACCTTAACCGGCTTATATAGTTAGTCGTGGGGGACACAAGTTTTTTTTTTTTCATTGTTCTTGTGTTTCTTTGTTATAATAATTTATTTATTAATATTATAGTTCACATTTTTGACCAGTATTGGTGGGATTGTTGGTGCGGGGAACGAATGGTAGGGCGAAAGGGATGACCGCAAGGTATCAACAAGGGAAAAGTCATGTCAACCACCATGTTCCTTAGGGCCTTCGCCCCCTAGCGCTCCTAGAGGAGGACCTTGTTAATTAGGAGCCCCATTCACTGCTCCATGTGGCACTACGCGTTTCACCTGTCTCCATCGTATGATCTGTTGTAACAACCCATTTATTGGTATTGAAATTCGAATAAGGTAGATGCCGACATAACACAAATCTAAGGAACTCAATTCTTAACTCAAAAGAGGCATCAAGATACCGAAATCACTGCATGTATACCTAATTATAATAACGTTTCTATGTCCAAATTCAGGATGAAACGGGGTAAATGTCATGTGTATGCCAAGCGATTCCAAAAAGATGACTCGATATTAGGTAAAAGTACATCATCTCCATGGATGTTCCGACATCTGATATGCCCCATGATAAAAGTTGGTTTCGGGCCAGTGACCTGACGCTGGGTACACAGCGCCTATTTTGATGATCAGTAATAATTGATATTTAGACTAAGATTTGAAGAAACTCGTGAAAAGACCCAGGGAGAACGTAGTTAGAATTCAGCTCGGCAGGGGCGCGCACAGCGGGACATGTTTGTACCCACTGTCAGGAAGGCCAGTGGACCTTATTGAAAGCTAACCGAAAGGATCCGATGTTTGCCGACAACGTTCGGTCGGCTTCGGATTTACTAGCAACACTAATATATTCATTCAATGCACATTTCAAACACTCGCACCTGTACCGGGGAAAGTCAGTCCTGTTGGGTCATGGGCGGTCAATATCTTTTGGGATTTCTTAGACATTTGGAACATTTGATTAGGTAATATGATGGTTAGGGGTGGGCGGGGAGGTACCGTCAACTCATACAACTTTGTGCACCCCGTTCAACATTGTGCCAATCTCGTTTTTTGAAGCTTATGCTCTCTAACGGTAACAAACTTGAAGTTATTAGTTCGAAAAAATTCCCACAAGCAGCGGGATGGTAGAAGAGGATGCCGACGCTTCCACAAGTCTTCCCTGTGGATTTCAGTGCCGGCAATGTAGCTCTTTCTCTAGTTCACTAAAAGGGAATAGTTCAGCTTGTGGTGGGAGTCTCCTTTGGATGAGTATGCTGCGGATTTCTGAATAGTCTGGTAAGTTCATATTTTCATCCCTATACTGTCAGCTACCAATTACAGTATTTGGTGTTATCAGAAGTTTGATTGTTTCTATGATATGACCAGGTGTGTTAGAAACGGGAACTTAGGGGTACAACTTTGTGCCACCGTTTTTTTTATTATTTCTGCAATAAAATTTAATGCTTTCTCGTTGTATTTTTACAGAAAATGGGTGCTCAGAATCGGAGAAAGGTGGCTGGACGAGTTGAAGATTTGTTGGGATATTTTTGTATGAATTGTTAAGATTTTATAATAAAAACGAACAGAAAGTTGCCTTGCATTGATTTTTATATTCACCTTGTTTAAAAAATCGAAAAAACACTAAAAATTCCGAGGGCAAATTTTTTTTTTGTATTACGTTGCAAAGTTAACATGCTGATTAACAAGATTCAGACCGCCACAATGAGCCACATTAGGTTTTTCATTTCATTATAGGCTAAAAAAGATGGTGGCTCAAAGTTGCACCTTCCTGGGGTAATGAATGTGCCACGAATAAATAGTTCCCATTCTATTCGCTGAACAGATGGAATTTTTTCCTTAGCGACATTTGATCACTGAGATGTGTAAGTATCTTGGGTAAACATTTCAACGAGATACGACGAAAAATAAAGTTCTGACGCTCAAAAAACCAAAAAAGTGGCACAAAGTTGTATGAGTTGACGGTAATGTACATACAAAATTTAATGTAAGACTGGCCGTTTTCCAAAATCTGTAATATTCATGCGTTCATTCTCCCTGAATTAGATTTTTTTCAGGTAGATGAAAAAAAAGTTTCTAAAAACGAAAAAACTTATTTTTTTTCTTTAATTTTTTTATTGGGTCTTTCCACATGTTGCCCCTTGACAATCCCAGATGATTAGAAATGGAAAACCAGAGCCTCCTTTTGCTGGTGAAGTGACGCCAGGGAGACAAAAAATAACAATAAAGACGTTGAAAATATAGAATACTGATTGAAGAAGATACGTTCATTTAAATTTAAACAGCAAAGCTGTATAAGGTGGGTAGCTGAACTATTGAAATTTGATAAGCAATCAGAGATAAACGGAAGTAAGTGAAAAACGTTGTCTATTTCCACGAAAAATAAAGAGTTACAATGATAAATCGATTTCGACGGTTCGGCCATCATCAGTAACAAACAATAACTTGTTGCTTGGTTATTGTTTGTTACTGATGATGGACTAACCGTCGAAATCGATTTAACATTTTAACTCTTTATTTTTCGTGGAAATAGACAACGTTTTTCACTAACTTCAGTTTTGAAATGGGTTTCCACAACTTCGTCGAGAGTGATTTAGTTCAATCAGAGATGTTATGAAAAGTGTGTACCTAATGACAAATGTCAAAATGGTCAAATAGGTACCTGTTTTCTCACATATTGGTAATTCCACGACGAAATAAAAGAGGTGAATATGGATCATATCGTTTCAGGGAAAATTCATGGGTGACAAGCAACATGACATAAGAGCCCGATTTTTGACAGCAAACTGACATAATTATTTTGATAAAAAACGTGATAATCTCAAGAGTTTCTGAAGATTTCTTGTAATAATCATCCATAATGGGGGTTTTAACACATAACAAGACCTTTAGATTATCACTAAATTTATTGCAAAAAAAAAAAAACTTTCCGGATAAAGTTTAGCCTTAGCCTATTGTCAAATTTTCAAGAAATCAATGGTTTGGGTTTCATGAATATTTGAAGATTGAGAAAAAGTGATAAATAAAGCTCATTAACGGATTTCAAGATTTTAGCCATTATGCCCATTGTAAAATTTTCGACAAATCAATGGTTGGGGATTCGTGAACATTTGAAGATTGCTGATAAGATAAAACATGGGATTGATAGAAGTTCACTAGACTAATACGTAAAGAATAAAGTCCACTTCCTGACTTTTTTCTTCTTTTTTTTTCTTTCAAGATAAACTTGTTTAGTGTCAAAATTTTGATTTAAATGGTTTTTATACAAGGTGGTTGACACTGATTGAGAAGTCAAAGGAAAAAGAAGTGGGGGGAAAGGCGAGTAGACAAAAAATTGGGAAGAAAAACGACGAAGCTATTAGAGAGAGAGAGACAGGTGATGACGATGGAAGTTGTGATGTGATAAGAGAGGATGTGGCCTTAAATAAAGCTCATTAACGCATTTTAAGATTTTAGCAATTATGCCCATTGTCAAATTTTCAACAACTCAATGGTTGGGGATTCGTGAACAATTGAGATTGGTGATAAGAGAAAACATGTGGTTGATAGTAGTTCACTAGACAAATATGTAAAGACTAAAGTCAACTTCCTGATTTTTTTTTTCTTTCAAGATACACTTGGTTAGTGTCAAAATTTTGATTTAAATGGTTTTATACAAGGTGGTTGACACTGATTGAGAAGTCAAAGGAGAAAGGAGTGGGGGAAAGGCCAGTAGACAAACAATTGGGAAGAAAAACGACGATGCTATTAGAGAGAGAGAGAGAGACAGGTGATGAAGATGGAAGTTGTGATGTTACGAGTATAAGAGAAGAAAAAGTGTTAAATAAAGCTCATTAACGGATTAGAGATTTTAGCCATTATGCCCATTGTCAATTTTTCAACAAACCAATGGTTGGGGATTCATGAATATTTGAAGATTCCTAATAAGAGAAAACATGGGGTTGATAGAAGTTCACTAGACTAATACGTAAAGAATAAAGTCAACTTCCTGATTTTTTTCTTATTTTTTTCTTTCAAGATAAACTTGTTTAGTGTCAAAATTTTGATTTAAATGGTTTTTATACAAGGTGGTTGACACTGATTGAGAAGTCAAAGGAGAAAGGAGTGGGGGAAAGGCGAGTAGAAAACAATTGGGAAGAAAAACGACGAAGCTATATGAGAGAGACAGGTGATGAAGATGGAAGTTGTGACGTGATAAGAGAGGAAAAAGTGATAAATAAAGCTAATTAACGGATTTTAAGATTTTAGCCATCATGCCCATTGTCAAATTTTCAACAAATTAATCAATGATTTGGGATTCATGAACATTTGAAGATTGCTAATACGAGAAAACGTGTGGTTTATACAAGTTCACTAGACTAATGTGTAAAGAATAAAGTCAACTTCCTGATTTTTTTTTTTTTTTTCTTTTAACCCTGGAATGCCCCGTGGGGTTTGTCAAACCCCAATCGCGATTTGAAGTCAGTTTATCGTGCTGAATTGCACGCCAGGCTCTTCTCGCCTCCTTCTATATCACCCCCACTTCTTCCCTAAAGGCTTCAGCCTGTTTCCGTTTTAGTACGTTCAAGACTTCCGTGCAGTGTAGTATTTTCTTGTGTCTGGGGTTCGACAAACCCCACTGGGGAGTTAACCGCCAGTGATTTTCGCTATTGCGTGTTATTTTTGTAGGCGTTCCCACAGTTTTGTTATTGGCTCAGCATTAGAAATGGCTGAAAATCGCAAGTTTCTGATCCTGAAGACATTTGCTTCATGTTGGAACAGCTGGAGGAAAAAGATGTATATTTTGGCGGAGAAAATTCAAACACGGAAGATAATGTCAGTTACAAGAAGAAGATGGCTCCGATGAAGAAGCGTCAAAAGTGACAGTTTTGGAGAAACAAGTTCGATGTTCCTTCTGTGAACATCATAGATCTTCAAAGTATTGTGAATGTTGATCCTATTGCTTGGTGCGAATTTTATGTTACCTTTTCATTCTAGTTCTTGGGTTTTGTAAGTGATATCAAACTAATCTCAGAAAATTGTTTTATAGATATTCCTTTTTTTATGAAAATGTGCAAATTTTATATTGCAGTTTTGTCAGGCCTAAAAACTTACAATGAGGTACTTGGCGCAATTATTATTTTTTCTTCAGAGCGTGAAGTTTTTGTTGCTAAGTATTACTTTTTTTCTTCAAGAGTTCATGTTTCTATACACTCATGATAACAGTATAAAATAAAATTTGATTCAAGTGTAAGTTATTTTTAAATTTTCTAAGATTTTTCAAAGTTGGGGTTTGACACACCCTACCGGGGAGTTAAGTGTTAGGAATTTAGCCGGGGCATTCCAGGGTTAAGATTAACTTGGTAAGTGTCGAAATTTTATTTAAATGGTTTTATACAAAATGGTTGACACTGAGTGAAAAGTCAAAGGAGAAAGGAGTGGGGGGAAAGGCGAGTAGAAAAAAATTGGGAAGAAAAACGACGAAGCTATTAGAGAGAGACAGGTGATGAAGATGGAAGTTGTGATGTGATAAGAGATGAAAAAGTGATAAATAAAGCTCATTAACAGATTTTAAGATTTTAGCCATTATGCCCATTGTCAAATTTTCAACAACCCAATGGTAGGGGAATCGTGAACATTTGAGATTGCTGATAAGAGAAAACATGTGGTTGATAGAAGTTCACTAGACAAATATGTAAAGACTAAAGTCAACTTCCTGATTTTTTTTTCTTTCGAGATACTCTTGGTAAGTGTCAAAATTTTGATTTAAATGGTTTTATACAAGGTGGTTGACACTGATTGAGAAGTCAAAGGAGAAAGGAGTGGGGGGAAAGGCGAGTAGACAAAAAATTGGGAAGAAAAACGACGAAGCTATTAGAGAGAGGCAGGTGATGAAGACGGAAGATGTGATGTGATAAGAGATGAAAAAGTGATAAATAAAGCTCATTAACGCATTTTAAGATTTTACATTATGCCCATTGTCAATTTTTCAACTAATCAATGGTTGGGAATTCATGAACATTTGAAGATAGCTAATAAGAGAAAACATGTGGTTGATACAAGTTCACAAGACTTAATATGTAAAGAATAAAGTCAACTTCCTGTTTTTTTTTTTCTTCAAGATAAACTTGGTTAGTGTCAAAATTTTGATTTAAATGGTTTTATACAAGGTGGTTGACACTGATTGAGAAGTCAAAGGAGAAAGGAGTGGGGGAAAGGCGAGTATAAAAAAATTGGGAAGAAAAACGACGATGTTATTAGAGAGAGATGGAAGTTGTGATGTGATAAGAGAGGACATGACCTTAAATAAAGCTCATTAACGCATTTTAAGATTTTAGCCATTATGCCCATTGTCTAATTTTCAACAACTCAATGGTTGAGGATTCGTGAACATTTGAAGATTGCTGATAAGAGAAAACATGTGGTTGATAGAAGTTCACTAGACAAATATGTAAAGACTGAAGTCAACTTCCTGATTTTTTTTCTTTCGAGATACACTTGGTTAGTTAAATAAAGCTCATTAACGCATTTCAAGATTTTAGCCATTATGCCCATTGTCAATTTTTCAACTAATCAATGGTTGGGAATTCATGAACATTTGAAGATAGCTAATAAGAGAAAACATGTGGTTGATACAAGTTCACAAGACTTAATATGTAAAGAATAAAGTCAACTTCCTGTTTTTTTTTTTCTTCAAGATAAACTTGGTTAGTGTCAAAATTTTGATTTAAATGGTTTTATACAAGGTGGTTGACACTGATTGAGAAGTCCAAGGAGAAAGGAGTGGGGGAAAGGCGAGTAGAAAACAATTGGGAAGAAAAACGACGAAGCTATATGAGAGAGAGAGAGAGACAGGTGATGAAGATGGAAGTTGTGATGTTACGAGTATAAGAGAAGAAAAAGTGATAAATAAAGCTCATTAACGCATTTCAAGATTTTACATTATGCCCATTGTAAATTTTTCAACAAATCAATGGTTGGGGATTCATGAACATTTGAAGATTGCTGATGAGAGAAAACATGTGGTTGATACAAGTTCACAAGACTTAATATGTAAAGACTAAAGTCAACTTCCTGATTTTTTTCTTTCAAGATAAACTTGGTTAGTGTCAAAATTTTGATTTAAATGGTTTTATACAAGGTGGTTGACACTGATTGAGAAGTCAAAGGAGAAAGGAGTGGGGGAAAGGCGAGTATAAAAAAATTGGGAAGAAAAACGACGAAGCTATTAGAGAGAGACAGGTGATGAAGATGGAAGTTGTGATGTGATAAGAGAGGATGTGGCCTTCATACCTGAGCCACTGGACTCCAGTTGGTGGTGGAACTGCGCAAAAGTGTTTTCGGAGGGGGTCTGGCAGAAGGGAGGAGATCCGGCAACGTCGCCCCTCCTTTCTATTACGGCACAAAAGGCGACTGAGAGGAGGTGAAAAGAAGGAGGACGTGACGACGAGGGGCGGAGGGGGACCCGCACGATCCGGCAACGCCGCTCCATCACGCACCATTTCGGGGAGAGTCGACCCTCCCCGCGACGCCCACCCACTCGCTCCGAACGAAACGGGCGAAGTGGTGGAAGTGAAGGGGGGGGAGGCACCCAAAGTTATTAGGTGGGGCCGTTGGGAGAGGGAGGAAGACCCCATGAAGGACGCACTCCGACTGAATCACTATGGCACCATCCACGCAGACGGGCCTGCGGCAACTATGCTCATCGCCATGGTCACGTGTCGCACTCGACTGACCGCAAAACCACCTCATTCCGCAGAACACTTAGCTAGGAATTCCTGCAGAAAATCACTGGAGTTTTTAAATGGAAGTAGGTACCACACAGTAAATGCTTGAATCGTAGTCATTCTAAGCTCGAAATTTGTATTTGCAGAAAGGCACACTGGAACGAGACACCCCTATGCTTTACTCGACTGACCGCTAAAGGCTTGTTTTCCTAGCGACAGGTTTTTTGCGCAGCAGGAACCGAATTTGCCTGAAAAACGTCGGCAGGAGCGTGAAGTATATTACGCTGCGTAAAAGTGTTTTCCTAGCGGCGTGTTTTATCTGTTCAATTGGCGTTGAATTGCGTTGAAGGTAGCACGTGTTGGGTGTGAAAACATTTACCTAATGCTGAAATGGAGAACATGATGAGACATAGAAATGTAATGGCTGCATTGATAATTTAAGAAATGATAGATAGTGAGGAAGAAGAAGAGTTCATATCAACAAAATATGCCAAAGTAAGGAAACGTGTGAGTGATGTATTCTCAAATCGCAGAAACTAAGGAATGTTCAGCGTTTCAGTCAAAAATCATCTGCTTGACTTGAAGGGAAATTCCAAAGATACTTCAGACTGATCAGAGAAAGGCTTGGGGTGTCCCAAGAAGGTGTCCCGCTTTGGGACATATTGAAAACCTCGGAAATCGAAAATTGGAGCAACACAAACACCGGAATTCAAGGGAATCGCGCCAGGCTATTTTGACATTTTTGACTACATTTTTGTAGAAATGTAGTGTCGTAAAAAAAATCGTCAAAATTCGTCAAAAAGTCGTAAAAATTCGCTAAAATGCGTTAAACTTCAGAATATGATTCAGAATAGCCTAAAACGGATTTCTGCATAAAAATTGTTCAAAAATTCACATTCTACAAATTTTGAGGCGAGAGCAATAGCTTAATTTTCTTCAAAAATTCGCTAAAATCCTTAAATGGTCTGAGTTTCTGATATGAACAAATCTTTTGATGGGAACCAATGGTGATTATTCTACAGATGATTATGGCCCCCGGCATGTTCACAGGGATTCCAGCAGAAAAGCTGGAGTTTTTTAAATGGAATTAGGTACCACACCTGAGTAGATGCTTGAACCATTGTTATTCTAAGCTAGAAATGTGTACTTTTGCAGAAGGCCCGACAGTGGGACGAGACATCCCTATGCAATATAAAGGTTTATTATCGAAAACAGTCAACCGAAAATGGGTTTAGTTCTGTAAATACCCAAAGTAAACGTAAATCCGAAGAAATTGTGGTGGGGCCGTTTGGAGAAGGGAGAAAAACCCCTGAATGACCAGAGTTCCTGATATGAACAAAACTTGATAGGAACCGATGGTGATTTATGATAAGAATGACTGTCCATGGAGACAGGCCTCGTCACTATGCTCACCGCCATGGTCACTGACCGCAAAACCACCTCATACCACAAAGCACTTAGACAGGAATTCCTGCAGAAAATCGTGGGAGCTTAATGGAAGTGGGTACCACACCTGAGTAGATGCTTGAACCATTGTCATTCTAAGCTCGAAATGTGTACTTACAGAAGGCCCGACAGTGGAATGGTACATCCCCATGCAATACAAAGGTTTACTATTGGAAATAGTAAACCATAAGTGTCCCTAATCTGTAAAAGTATTTTTGATATCCCGTAAATACTAATGTAAACGGACTCCCAAAGTACTTTTGGTGGGGCCGCTTGGAAAAGGAAGAAAATCCCCTGAATGACCAGAGTGTTATTGATAAGACCAAAACTTTTTGATAGGAATCAATACAGTACTCTGCTCATTTACCTGTGTAAATTATGCTCCAACCACAGATATTCTTATTAGGTAGAATATTTGACGGCTCGAAATGCGTATTTACCAAAAGCACATCAGTGGAGCGAAACTTCATAGATGAGGATGCAATAAAGATGTTTATTATTGTAAACAATCAACCAAAAGGGCATTTAAAACGTAAGAAATAAATGGGTTAGAGTTTATTCCAATTCATAAAGCTTGGCATCAAAATCAGGAGCTACGCCTCTCAATCGACCTGTTCTGAGTTATCAGTTATGCTGGTGATTGGAACGTTGCTCCTATAAAATGTGCCAATGTTCCATTTAAGGTTTGAATTTTTGAGTTGCATTTAACAAAAGTACGCTTAGGGGGTTCGCTTGGAGAGGGACTGAATCAATACGGAAGTTAGTGAAAAACGTTGTCTATTTCCACGAAAAATAACTAAAGAGTTACAATGTTAAATCGATTTGGACGGTTAGGCCATCATCAGTAACAAACAATAACCGTAAACAATTGTTTGTTGAGTGATTTAGTTCATACTGAATCAATAGACAGGCCTGTGGTGGTTTTAAAATTGATACCCACCCGAGTGTATGGTCCAATCACAAACATTCTGAAATCGTAATTTCTGTTTTATAAAAGATGAAAAAATGTATATATGTCGGTTGTTTGGTGACCAGTTTAGGTACTGAGATTTCAGATCCAGGTTTATATTATGCTTAGTCTAGTACTGAGAGAATGAATCTTTATTTCACATCAGGGTACCATTCGTGTGAATCATTGATGTATTGAATCTTTAGTTTGATGGGAAGATTAAAGAAATGCTACGCAGTCGATGCCACCTGAAGAAATTATGTCAATGATGCATTTATTTACTTAGCGTTTATTTCATTTTGCATAATTGTAAAATTTAAAGTGAAATTTCTCTAAATATATGTAATTTTGCGAATTATATATCGAATGGCCATACCAAATACATTGCTGAACGGTAGGGGAGTACTGACAACAACTTACCTGCAAAGCAAAATAGAACATAAATTAGTGACAATAGTTTGAAAGAACAGAAGAAGAGTTGGAATACAATAGTAAACTATTTCAGATGATAATATAATATTGAAAGTTATATGCATCTATTAGAATAAATTATATTTGACTATTCGGTATTTTGAAAAAGTAAAGAACACCGGTCCTAATAAATGGTTGCAAATAATCGGAAACCGTTAAACCAATTTCAGTCGTGACAACCATATTATGTTTATTGATGAAACTGACAAATTTGTTGATGGGTTGCCTTATTCTGAATCGCAGTCTTTATTTAGCTGATAGACCATAAGTTCTCATTTAACGTTATAGTAACCTTCAGTGATGAACTTGCGAAGAAAATGAGAGAATGACTAACCCGGACTTCAATATGCATTACAGTAGTAATCAAAGTCTTTTTCATTGACAAGAAAACACAGGTTTGCAGGTGGTGAGAAAAAGTCCAAATGGGAAAAAAGAAGAAGAATCAAGAGAACAATATACTAGGCGAAATCTAGTCGCACCGTCAACCTCAACCGTCGCAGTTTACAGGGTCTCATCAACCTGGGTGACATCCTGGCGGCCGACTCAGATGGAAATATCGCAATAGGAAGTGCTGACTTTACATAGGTAAGCACCACAGATGCGATATTGGTTAGCAGATATCCAGTCTGAAATATGTATTTACCACATTATATGCCAAAAATTTACCAATAATTTTGAAAAAAAAAGCACCAATTCTTTTTTGCCAATGTAGAAGCCTCTTGAGTTCACATAGGAAGCACCAAACATTCTTACAGATGCTATAACTCAGCAGAGCTCCAGTCTGAAATGCGTATTTACCAAATTATACGACAAAATACACCAATGCATTTGTGCCAGTGTGTGATTATAATTTACTTCGGGAGCGTATCGCCAATGAATCTGCGGATGCACCGGGCTTCATTCACACATAACCAGCCACTCCTTATCAACGTACATGCAAGATCTCAAAGATGCATCATTTGATCAATGTTTTGAGGTAAAGTTTTTGAAAAAGATGACACCAGGTTCCAATGACCGACTTCTCCACTAATCAGAAAGCACACATAAGTGGGTTTTGAAAGCGAACCAACCTCTCAGAGTCAACATTAATGATTGAAACTATATTACCAAGCCATCAAATATCCCGGACAACAAGCCATCCTATCACCATATCAATTTAAAAATTATTTTACCCAACTTTTCGTAGAACAGCCGTCGGCACTTGGGGGTGGGGGATGCATTTTCTTTACGTTTCTGAGGGTGTAGAACACGGTTACAATAGTCATTCATTTTCAGATTTCTTTATATATACTCGTATATTTATGGACAAAACTTTGTGCTCACTACTCCTCCGAAACCGCTGGTCCGATTTGGGCCAAATTTTGATATGATGTATTACCATGTCAGAACTTGTGCCTCGCTGACTTTGGTGATGATCAGCTGACCACGAGCCGTAATATCAATCATAATGATGGTAAAATCGTGCTCAAATCTCTCCTATTTACCGTAGGACGTCGAAATTTGACAGAGCTCTCTGTCAAACAAGCCTCTCTGGGACAACAAGATACGAGCAAAGTGAGGAGAGTCATCCTGATCACCTGAGTGAGCTAAAATCTCTCCTGTTCACCGCAGATAACAAGAGACGAATGACCTTACAGACTCCATCCTGATCAGCTGATTGTGCTAAAAGTTATGTCGTTTGTCTGATATCAACGAAATTTGATAGGTAAACTTTCTAGGATATCAAGTGTCGAATGACATAACGGGCTTCACCTAGAGCTCCAGCTGATCGATTCGAAAAGTTGGTTCTGCTGACGCAAACTGCGTGTTTTTTCATACCAACCTTCCACTTCTAACTCGTGAACAAGATTTATAATCGAAATATGAAAGGTATCGTTTAACTTTCTTCATTCATCTATCATTCATGAAATAACATTATATATATATACTAACACACACACACGGGGGGTCCTTATATATGATACAGTTGCGGATAGCCTGTGGGAGGTATCCGACCGCTAGAGTTTTTACGGACTTTCCAGAGCTGATCTTTTACGAATTGGACGAGAAAGGTACTACAATTTATGTGTTCAGGAGGTTATCAGTGGGGGAAACATCGGGGGTTCAGAATTAGAGGAGATTAGGAGATGGGATAACCCTACTGAAATCTAGTCGTTATGTGTTATTTGTGTACTTATTTATGCATATACATGTGTGATGTTTGAATGCACCTACAAAATAACGAAAGATGCCAAGCCACAATATGTACCTATATCATCCAATTCGGGTGGATCGACGTCGCCTAGTACAGTGCATTCATTCTCTCACTCTTTTTCACTGCGTGTGAGAGTGAGACACTTCTTCAGGTCTCAAGAAGCGTCTCACTCCCACACGCAGTCAAACAGAGTCGCATATGATATGCATTTTGTGGCTCGGCATCTTTTTTGAGGGATATCACTCATTTTTGATGGTCAAGGAGAAAAAGGTTGGAATGTACAGGCTGGATGAGATTGTTATTTTATATTTACTCCCATCCTTACAACTCTCCCCCCCCCCCCCCCTCCTTGACGTATAGGTTTAGAGACTGAGAATTTTTACTTAGGGATAGACTACTTGATGTTATTCCAGACCACCAAACTGTACACATCAACTCATCTATATTGGACCGAGCCTACCTCCATACCGCCAGGTCCACTGCGATCGCGATTCGAATCCGGCCTGCCCGGCCTGATACGATTACAAATACGTCGTAATATTTTCTTTATCGATTGTATGACACTTTAGCTGTCAATTAACAAACCGCAAATAGGTAGGTACGAATTTACAAGGTTTTTTCCCGCTCACCTGCTAAATTTTCACGTTGTGTATAAAGTTTTTGAAAAAGTCTTACTGAACACTTCTGGGTACCTTGCGGACATCCACTGCTCTACACGAGTTATCCTATTTGGGGATTCTGGGGACGGTAATATGGGTAAAGAATGGCGCTCTACTTCCCACTCACCCCACCAATGTCTGATCATGACAAGACAGATTTTGACAGCAAGCAGATCTAAAGACCGATGAAATAAACGTTTCAATATTTGCATACGAGTCAAGTTATCTTTGCAAACTACGGAACCAAAATTTGACATTCTTCATGTAAAAAACATGAAATCAATTGGTAATGAACAGTTTTTGTATCTGCCCGAAACCATCACGGCTTCATAAATACTGAGACAGCCTATGTTCACCTGCCACATTCTACTGAACGTGAACGCAATCGAAATATCGTATCGGCATTATTTACAACCCATCTAACACGCTAACAACGACGTTTTTCCCGTCACTCTGAATAGGTTGTTCCGCCCGGGGAAAATCGCAGCAATCAATACATCGATTGTTGACTATGACGATTCTAGAAACCTCCGATTGACCCAAATAAATTGCGAAAAAACGACATAATGGTTGTTTGTCGGGGACGAAGAAAAACATCGATTACATTGTATTTCAAGAGGGCAAAGGGGTTCCGTGTCAAAAAGACATGCGACGTCGTTATTTAGCCTTTTTCATTGTTAGAAAATAGAGAAAGAGACATCTGCGAAAGGTCTTTGAACGAAAAAAGGAAAAGAATTGGGTAGACGCACATACTTTTTTGAATGTTTGTAAATGAAAGTAGATTTATTTCAATTTATTTTTTATTTAATGGTTTAAGCCGCACCTCAACCAGAAGGGTCATTAGCGGCACTGAACAAGATGTCCAAAGGGACAGTGCAAGTGGCACGATTCTAAGGGGATCATGCTGCCCTCCGTCACCAAACGGAGTACCATCACGGACTCCTAGCAAATCGGAAGGGGAAAAAATAAGGGGTAGAGTGATGGCCACTGTTTAGCCCCTAAACCGGATAAGAAAACTCAAAAATAAAATAACAAAACTAAGACTAGATCAAGAATAGGCTAATAACTAAATACCTACATGTTCAATAACTGGCGGTCAGTATTTTGAGGAGCTCAACTGACCCTCAAAAACTCGAAACTTTAATTGAGGACTGCCAGTTATTGAATCTCACCTCCACAACCCCCTACGGCACAAATGGCAGCAACCCAACAACGATGTATTGATGTGTTCATCTGATCTGGTCACGATCCATAAGGGACCTTTTGGCAAGAAAAAAGATGCAAAAACGATTATGAATGATGAACTTACTGGTCATACATGATCATAGTGAAAATCCCCTTATCAAGAAATTCTACTACTGTGGGAAAGTGATTTATTTTATTTCATTATCTTCACCCGGTAAGTGCCTACGTCTATACTTTTATACTTATATGAACTTGTGAAATCATATGCCTTATTTTTTCTTCTGGAGCTACCAAGACCACGTTTATATTAGCAACATTATGTTGCAGCAAAGTTTAATTCTCTAAACCACTTGCGGTTGATGCGCGGATATTTGAAACGTTTTAGGGGGAAAAAACCGATCAACTAACTTTCCTTACATAACCCTTTGGGTGTTGTGAACGTAATCAGTAAGGCGTTAGTACTAATCGTTTGACGATCACAAGGCTTCCGAACAGGACGTTGAGATAGTTCTGTAGTTCGAGCAACAGACGATTTCCTTCTCAGATCGATAGTTGTTTACGTGAGGTTACGATACTGATTCATCACGTTGTTTATCCACTCGAAGGCGAAACCGACCTAAACGTGACCGGCTGTCTTCATCTTGAAGGAATCTACCGTCAGAAATCTGCAGCTTTGGCAAATCATAACCAGAGATTGAACATGAACTATCTACCAATATAGTGTCCAACCGAAATGTTACCTTGGAAAACATTCCAAGTTCCAAAATGCAAGTGACCCTAAAACGACTCCCATGATAAAAAGTCAACTAGTTGAGCAGATAACACAGGGATAACCAAACAGATTAGACCAACGAAAATAAACTATGATGAATCTACATGCTTCTTAGCCTACTGAATCCGAGAATTACCACGGTTTCTTCAAAATGACTCGTGTTTATTATACAGGGTGTCTAATATTTAAAGTACTAGCCACTTATTTTACTTTATTTATATGTATATATATATATATATATATATATATATATATATATATATTTTTTTTTTTTTTTTTTTTTTTTTTTTTGTGGATACCAGATACTTTAAACGTTAAAAATGCTATTCAATGGTGAAATCTGATTTTGATTATCACGCACCTCAGTAGCTCTACGACTCCTAAGAAGAGTGAGTGTGTGTGTGTGTGTGGGAGGGAGAGAGAGAGAGAGAATGTGGATTGAGTCATCAGATACCCATCATATTGCACCTCATTAGAAAGCTCTCACCGTGGAATGTGAGTTTCGCTGAGGATGGTCTACTATTAACACATCCACTCTCACCTATGCAATATCACTATCAACCTATGTATAGCATGTATTTTATGTAAAAGATGTTCCTGTATAGGAACGACTTTTTCTTTCTGTCTTCTCCAGTAACAGTCCCTACTAGAGAAATTCAATTTTATTGCATTTGTGAAAGGGTCATGAAAAACTTAGACGACGAGATATGAAGAACAGATAAATCGTTTGATAGGTTCAGAACACTATGCAGTTCATAGGAGTCATTAATAAACTCTATAATAAAACTGAGAGCAAAAAATACAGCCTCCATTTCTCTTTCAATCGGGATTCTAGTTCGTTTTGTGAACTGACAAAAAACAATAAAAAATTAAAGCGCCCATGACTGATGAAAGACAGAAAGATGAGATTCATGTAGAATTCAATTTTGAAAAAACCCACGAATAAGGTGATCCCTCGGTTTACATCGTAGTATAGTTTCCTTCAAACTCTGAAATGGAAATTAATTCCATTTCAATGACAAACAAAAACGATGACAGTTATTTGGACATTGGTATCTGAGATAACTGCGTCACGTAACCAACGTTGTTCAAGACGGTCTGAAAATGGAGTGGAAATTTTGATTACTGAAGATTCTGTCTTCCTGTTGAATGTATGTGTATAGATGAAACATAGATATGTACATCTACAGTTGATACATACGCTTCCCTTTCTCTCTCCACCATGGTAAACTCGAAAGCAATGCATAGTTGAGCAAGTAGATTAGGAAATAGGTCACTGCAGGGTTGAAGAAGGCGAATGGTGATTTCTCTCCACATGGAAACCCAGTGTCTTCACTAATAAAACACTTCAAGCGATTCGTGAGTAAGTAAGAGGGAGGAAATATGTAGGTATAGGAACAGGTCCGCGTGATACGAGCAACGGACGGATTCTGAATATAAAACAGGGGCATTACAAGGGCTTTCACCTAAATTGGTATGTAGGTAAGTACAATAGATTGAATAATGTTGGAGTAGAAGAAGGTTACATAACAGTGTTTTTGTATTCTGTGACGGGGGCCTTTTGATCGACTGAAATTTCGTCATGAAAACGGAGA
Source organism: Adelphocoris suturalis (assembly GCA_030762985.1). Classification (NCBI taxonomy): domain Eukaryota; kingdom Metazoa; phylum Arthropoda; class Insecta; order Hemiptera; family Miridae; genus Adelphocoris; species Adelphocoris suturalis. The sequence continues at coordinate 52,747,167 of CM061046.1, read as the reverse complement.
CGATTCCTAATAAAAGAATGAACTAAAATCATACGAAAAAAATTAAATATCAACGCTTCATGCAGATACATTGTGACATGAATACGTCCTTCGGCACTTTTACAATTACATTTTTACATCATTGACATTGGAGCTCATTCGCCTTTATCGAAAGGAGAGGACGAAGCGTACAAAGTATTCGATGAACTTTGCTCGCTCAGCTGATCAAGAAAAAAACCATCATTTCAATAAGCCTTATGACTCAATAGTGGTTGCAATCACGTTTACAAAATTAATTGATGAGTATCACCTGTAGGTATGCAAAAAATTATTCACACAACCACGCTAATACCTCAGATTGTTGGCCACTCACTGCGCATACGGTTAGGTAAATTGACAGCTTTCCAACGAATAGAGAACGATTCTTGTGCGATGAACACCACAGGAGTTACATTTCCCTAGAAACGCATTGGCTGTAAGTGAAAATCATCAGAAAACGTGGGTAACGGAACGGGTAACAGAATTTTTAGAATAACCCCCTACAATTCATGTATAAAATAATGATGCAAAACTAGGAGCGCGGAGACAGAATCCAAAATTGGACGCCCCACGTGTTTTCTAATCAATGCGAAACAACCATACAAAATCGAAGATTTTCTCTTTCGTGAAATTATGCACAACTGGCTGATTACTTCAGGTTATTAAACTCCTTTCGGATCGAAGGAGATGGTGACGACACACAGAAAACGAACTACTTGCGTAGGTGAGCTCAGTTTACCAAGGTATATGAAAAATTATAGAGACGTTTATGAAACACACGAAGATAAAGTATCCGTATTTCAATTCTTCAAGATTGGTTTCGTTGTTGATAGAATCTGGACATCGATGGCCTTGGGTGATTAGAAATACATTGCTTCTAAAATCCCGATTGATTGATCGCTAAAGCTCTCATGAAAATCAAAGCGTGCATTACACACACAAAAAAAGAGTTTTTTGACCCTGACTTATTGAAGAAAAATGAGTGTTATCGCAATAGTGGAGTAGAAACGCAGTTTACTCGCAAGTTTTGACCAAAATAAAGAAGAATTTGGCGTCAGACTACATATTCTCATGGATATTGACGTAATTCCATGCCAAAATGGAGTCAGTCTGAATTTATTATACAATGTGGATTCTACGGATGTCGGTTATTCAAAACTCAGATCAATCAAGAAGTCTGCACTGAACACGAAGTTTCCAAGTTCTGTCGAACTGAATGTCACAACAAAAATAAAACTGAGGGCACCATCGGGGAGTTTTTCAGCGCACTTCTGATTTTTTGAAATTTGCTAAGAATAGTAATTTTTCCGTATTGAGTATGTAGGCTTCAACGAATTCCGCTAGTCGTATCTGACATGTGGTTTAACAAAGATTTCAAACTGGACATGAAAATGTTGGGCAAATGAAATTGGACAAAAACAAAGAAAAAAAAATCAAGTTTTTTGTAATATCTATTTTTTTCTCACGAAAAACTCAATGCCTCCGCGAATTCACGCTATTTGCAACCCCGTATCTCAGCATTCTTCGCCATTTGATGTGGTTTTTTGTTTCTCCTGGAATTATTCAAGACTCACTTTGTACATGCAAAAAATTGTGTTCCATACAAAATGAGGAAATCTGCATGTTGAATGGCATATATATAGAGTCGCTTGTGCTCAATTACTGTGGATTATAACAATTTGGACATGACCAGCAACATTTCGAAACATACTAATCAAAAAAATTTGGCCAACTATAGGGCAGAATCAAGGGTAAACTTCAAAACTGCAGAGCATAAGTGCGGCCAGCAACCAACACTAATGACTATGAATTAAACATCTAAATAGAAGACCGAGGAAGGTCTTCTTGAAGCGTTCAATTCAAATTTCTAACTCACCTATCACACGCTCTAAAGCAGCGGTTCCCAACCTGGGGTACGCGGTGACCTAGTTAAGGGAACGCAAAAAAATATTCTGTAATGGCGGATATAATAAAAACTTTTCATTGTCTAGAGGTGGGTAAGTTCTAACTCGCGTCGGGCCGTGCATAAAGTAGTCGCCATATACACGACTGGGGGACGCATACACTAAACTGCCACCAGACTAATACAGCAGTCAGTCTGCAGTTTCCACTTGCTTTGGTCAGTTGTGGCGTGTTCTTTATTTAATGGCACTTCGAGCGTATCAGTTTGAGTTAGTTTTACATTAATACAGCGTGATAGTCGTGAATAAGTGGTTGAAAACTGCAAGAGTGAAGAAGGACTGCTACATCTAATGACCAACCGAATACTTCCCAGGAAAAGACACTTCTTGAAAACTTCTATACTTATTCCATCCTGACACTTCTATATGTATATTGTAATAAAACTTTACATTTTAAATTGTAATAATTATCTAACTATACTAAATTCGATGTCTTCAACTAAGAATTCGGTGTTCAGCAGAAATTATCGTGTTACTAATTAATTTTCTAGCTAAGGATCATAGGTGTCGACCTGTTGTTCAAATCTTGCAATAAATGTGCATTACACTCCCTCTGAAATTGTTATAGTACAGTTGCTCACTCGGAAACCGTATGGACAATTGGGCCTGTTATATATAGGTAGTACAGTAAAAAAATTAGGTAGAACTTTGGGGGTACTACCTATGTAAAATGTGGTTTAAGGGGTACACAGAAGAAACGCTTAAGGGGTTATGAAACGCTGCTCTAAAGCATGAAAGGCCATATTGATATTTCCGCACACAAAAAACAAACACCTGAACCAAGTAATAAGCAATTTTTCTGTACCCGTTCTGTGATGATGGCTCGCCAGAAATAGTCACCCTCGAAGGTAATGACTCTCGAATGCAACCTATAATAACGTTTTTGACGCTCTATGATCGAAATGACCTTGGAGATTTTCGCCCAAACCGTGTCATCAGGGAAGGTCGAGTGCACTCAAAAATTGTGGGCTCGTTTGAATTGAAATTACCCTGATTCGTATAATTTCAACAAATACGAACATAGGATCACATGATGGATACCGAACGAATCCACTTCAATGTGATCTAGCTGAACCCATCCTAAAGAAGGCCTTCATATTTTTTTTACCGAAACGTTCCCACAAGATTTTTTTTAGGTCTCCATGTGTCGGCCCTGTCTGTTTACTCAGATGTTCTGCTATGGCAACCAGATGTAGGATTCATGATCGTTCTTGAATCTCAAATAACTATAACAAAGTAGAATACCTAGTATAAGTAGGTAGATTGGAAATAACTGTGTAAATTACAAGAAAATCATAGCTTAGAGAAAATTGGTGCTTGATAATTTTGACTATGGAAATAGGGAAATCCGTTGGCTAAACGACGTTGCGGAAGACTGGATGAGAAGTTCTTGACTGACGGAAAGTATAGTTAAGCAATTTCATCAACCAATCAAATACGTCGGTTTCAAAATCATTTCAATGGAAATTGGAGTCGGTCAATGAGCCGACCATTCGTCATAATAATAAATTGTTACATTATTTGGAATTTTGAATTAAGTTTGATCTTTGACAATCGGTTGAAGAGTGATTTTCGATTTTTAATCCTGTTTTGTGAGGTAACTTCTACTTATAATGAGTATGACTGAAGAAGATGAATGCATTAGTGAATGTGACACACGGGATGAATACGCATATATACACAGAATATATACTACTACGTATAGTGGCGTATGTAAATTAGTATGGGTAACAGTAGTTATACTTGATGTTTCTTAAGGCCGACACTAGTTTTTAAGGCCAATTTCAGAGGGTTAATTGTAACTAGATTATTTGCACCAATCAAACCGCTTACTGCTCACTGTTGACCGTAACTTCTATTAATTCTGACATTATGCATTACAATTCCCATTACTTATTCTTTAGATTTTGTGGCACGCTCATCTTCACAATAAATATAAAACAACATGTTTTAAGGATTTTTGAACTATATCTGAACTATAATTTAGTTCAAAATTCCTTAAAACAAGTTGTTTTATTGTTATTGTGAGGCTGCACGTGCCACAAATTCTTAAGAATAAACTCACATTAGTAAAATTCGTCTTAAATTTTCTCCTTTTGCCCCCCCCCCCCCCACTACATTCGCCCCTGACTACATACGCTACATATGATGCCAAATTGTGTAGTTGCGATGAAACTGATAGCTAGATACCTACACCAAATGAATGCTATAACTTGGATTTTTGAAATCCATGTGACAAACAGTTGACGAAGATAACGAAGAAGAATGAATGGTTTTATCAACATCGTAGTCAGCAATTATCATTCACATAATCCGATGTTTATAACAGAAGTAACGATTTTTTAATCCAACAGGGTGTGGCACGGTGCCATTATACAAACAAAGTCGACATGAGAGAATCAGACCAACCATTCCATCCGTCAGTCAGATTAACATGGAATGTCGAAACCGTAAAAACACCTGTAAAGTCGGAGAGATGATAATAGGACACATGATGAAAGGCAGTTTACGAGGGTAATCAAATATTTGTCCGAGCAAATTGAGGGGAGACAATAGACTCGCAGCAACTGCGCGACATTATCGTTGCGAACATAACGAGCAAGTAGACGATACTAAAAACAGAAAACAAAACCCAATAAGTTGAGTAGCCAGTGGACAGCATACATAGTTTATTGGGAGGTTCAGACTAGTGAAGCTATAGAATTAGGTAGTCTATGGAAAAATAATACTCTGAAACGTAAACCAACAACAACTTGAAGACTAGTCTGTAACTCCGGCAGATCATTTTGATGCCTGTGAATTGAAATCGGTCTAGTTGTAAATCATTAGATTCCTTGGTTACCAATTATTCTGATTGTAGTTCGTTCAAAAACCTGGTGTCATGTTTCTATGAAAACATCCTTGAAACTTTTTTGAATGATGATCCGTTTCGTTTACAGTCCAACTTGGAGTAATTGAGATACCTCCGAAGAAACAGTGGATTAGGTGGCATAACATTTCGACATAAATTAACGATACCCATGGGTGTGAAAAACGTAATTTAACTTTTTTTAAATTGAAGAAGACTCAATCCTCAGAATTTTGGCAGGCTATTAGCAGCAAACGTCGAAAAATATAGTCAGAAAACTACTCATTGTAGAAGTCTGCAGATGGTTTCAAATTTCATAGAATTAAACGCACTTTCATTAAAAAATATAAAATGAATACGTGGGTAACGCTCATTGAGATTTTTCCAACGAGGGCAGTAAAAATGTTTGTCCTCCAAAATCAAAATTTCCATTTGCTTTTTGCGTTTCAGAGCTTGATGATCAAATTTGGCTCCGTGTCTGTCTGTCTGTGAAATGCTAGTCATGCCCAAAACTCGGAAGTCAGATCGGAAGGAATCGGTCGCAAACGGAGAAGTCTGGTCTCTACTACCAGATGTGCAACAGCGGACACAAAGTAATCCATTGAAGAAGGGCTGTGAGTCAGAGACGCACGCAGCAGATGCATTCTGCTAAATCATACTTCCAAGGCTACCAAATATCGACTGACAAGCCTCACAGTCCCTGAAAATATCATCAAATTTGGGAGTAAACTTATTTCTGTGACAAGGAACTATGCAGAGGCTGACCAACTAACAACATTTCCAAAAACATTTTCTCAAGCTGTGAATCAAATTGCTGTGATGTTGTGTTGCAAATAATGTACCTACCTACAAGAGATTTCAGCGAACTTGCGTAAAAAAAGAAGAAATTGCAATGGCTCGGAAAATTTTAAAATAAAGATTGTTTTCATCATCGAAATCCGTTTTGGGGCATTCTGAAACGAATCCTAGAGTTTAACGTTTTTTCATATATATATATATATATATATATATATATATATATATATATATATATATTGTGTGTGTGTGTGTGTGTGTCATTCCACACGATAACTCTCCTTAGGATTGAGATAAAAATTCCGTTCTTGCGCCAAAAAATCAAGTTTTCCAAATGAAAAGATGAGTTCGTTGGCCAGAACTTGTTGAGCACATTAAATTGGCCACATTTCAAAAACATGTGCTGAAAAATCACTAAAAATGGCCAAAAACGGCTAAAAATGGGTAAATTCATTATTTTTATTAGACTATTGCTCAAATAAAGCATAACAAATATAAAATAGAACAATGAAAAATGTATGTACAAAATTATACTGAAAAATGTACTTAAATTTCATTAAAATTTGCTATCAAATCGATAAAAACTTCGACAAACGCGAAAAATCCAAAAGCTCTTTTTCAATAACAGATTACTATTTAGAACGTTTTTGGCCATAAAAATAATGGTTAGCAATTTCTTTGCACTCGAAAAGCTCAAATTTTCAAATAATTTAACATGATATAATATGATAACTCATACAATCATACTGCATGACTGAAACTTTTGTTATTTCGAATGACGGTGCATAAGTGCGGGTGAATTACCGAATATAAGACGGTGAGATCATCGGAACGCTGTGAATGGCTCGAGGAAACTGATACCTACGCCATGCAAATTTAATGATTTCAACTCCCTTGCCCTCATTCTTTATAGTGCAATAAAAGGGGAAAGCGATTTCGGGATCACAATACCATTTCCGGTAACGGCTATGGTTACTTAAAAAACCTAAAGGTACATAATGAAAAAATAAATAAGGCAATAAAATGACGGGCTGATACTGATGTCATTCGTATTTAGGTAGCATGTGTTGTAACTTGTGTTTTTTACAATTATTACATGAGGTCCGAATAATGAGCTATTTTATTTATTACTCAGTATAAAAGAAGTTGGTAGACAGCTTTTGTACTTTGATCTGTACGGTGGAAGTGTGGGAGGACATAATTTAACTGAATCAGCTAAGACAACGAAGGATGCCTATACTTCAAGGCATTGAAGTATAGATTTTGGCACAATTTCGAAATTTGGTATTGACGACTTTGAACCAATTCATGAGGCGCATACGTGGATTTGCTAACAGCTTTAGTTGTCCCATCCCCACTGTAATCTAACGTAGCTTCAGAAACAGGAGGTACAGAATTTGGTGGTGATCCTCTTCCTTATTGACAGTGGTCTTCGACGACGCGGAAAAATTCCGAAAAACTGCTCAATGCGATATGACATTGCATTACAAAGTTACTGAGGATACAGTTTATCCTCCCAAGATCAACAGTATCCACTTGCAAGGATGCAAGATACATTCTACTGCTTAGGCTAATCACTGAAAAGTGGTCCACAAAAGTTTTCTGGTGGGAGGAGTACGATCGTGTATGATAATAAGACCTATGGAAGGGAGTAGGGTTCGGGAGTACGTTCCTGTAGTGTGTTCCCTTTTTATACAGCGTTTCGTTTTTCATTGGGATGAAAATATTTGAAAATGTGAACCTTGAAGGGTAAAAAACTTCTATCGAAATGAACGATACCCATGGGTGTGAAAAACGTAATTTAACTTTTTTTAAATTGAAGAAGACTCAATCCTCAGAATTTTGGCAGGCTATTAGCAGCAAACGTCGAAAAATATAGTCAGAAAACTACTCATTGTAGAAGTCTGCAGATGGTTTCAAATTTCATAGAATTAAACGCACTTTCATTAAAAAATATAAAATGAATACGTGGGTAACGCTCATTGAGATTTTTCCAACGAGGGCAGTAAAAATGTTTGTCCTCCAAAATCAAAATTTCCATTTGCTTTTTGCGTTTCAGAGCTTGATGATCAAATTTGGCTCCGTGTCTGTCTGTCTGTGAAATGCTAGTCATGCCCAAAACTCGGAAGTCAGATCGGAAGGAATCGGTCGCAAACGGAGAAGTCTGGTCTCTACTACCAGATGTGCAACAGCGGACACAAAGTAATCCATTGAAGAAGGGCTGTGAGTCAGAGACGCACGCAGCAGATGCATTCTGCTAAATCATACTTCCAAGGCTACCAAATATCGACTGACAAGCCTCACAGTCCCTGAAAATATCATCAAATTTGGGAGTAAACTTATTTCTGTGACAAGGAACTATGCAGAGGCTGACCAACTAACAACATTTCCAAAAACATTTTCTCAAGCTGTGAATCAAATTGCTGTGATGTTGTGTTGCAAATAATGTACCTACCTACAAGAGATTTTAGCGAACTTGCGTAAAAAAAGAAGAAATTGCAATGGCTCGGAAAATTTTAAAATAAAGATTGTTGAAAAATTTCATCATCGAAATCCGTTTTGGGGCATTCTGAAACGAATCCTAGAGTTTAACACTTCTCATATATATATATATATATATATATGTGTGTGTGTGTGTGTGTGTGTCATTCCACACGATAACTCTCCTTGGGATTGAGATAAAAATTCTGTTCTAGCGCCAAAAAATCAAGTTTTCCAAATGAAAAGATGAGTTCGTTGGCCAGAACTTGTTGAGCACATTAAATTGGCCACATTTCAAAAACATGTGCTGAAAAATCACTAAAAATGGCCAAAAACGGCTAAAAATGGGTAAATTCATTATTTTTATTAGACTATTGCTCAAATAAAGCATAACAAATATAAAATAGAACAATGAAAAATGTATGTACAAAATTATACTGAAAAATGTACTTAAATTTCATTAAAATTTGCTATCAAATCGATAAAAACTTCGACAAACGCGAAAAATCCAAAAGCTCTTTTTTAATAACAGATTACTATTTAGAACGTTTTTGGCCATAAAAATAATGGTTAGCAATTTCTTTGCACTCGAAAAGCTCAAATTTTCAAATAATTTAACATGATATAATATGATAACTCATACAATCATACTGCATGACTGAAACTTTTGTTATTTCGAATGACGGTGCATAAGTGCGGGTGAATTACCGAATATAAGACGGTGAGATCATCGGAACGCTGTGAATGGCTCGAGGAAACTGATACCTACGCCATGCAAATTTAATGATTTCAACTCCCTTGCCCTCATTCTTTATAGTGCAATAAAAGGGGAAAGCGATTTCGGGATCACAATACCATTTCCGGTAACGGCTACGGTTACTTAAAAAACCTAAAGGTACATAATGAAAAAATAAATAAGGCAATAAAATGACGGGCTGATACTGATGTCATTCGTATTTAGGTAGCATGTGTTGTAACTTGTGTTTTTTACAATTATTACATGAGGTTCGAATAATGAGCTATTTTATTTATTACTCAGTATAAAAGAAGTTGGTAGACAGCTTTTGTACTTTGATCTGAACGGCGGAAGTGTGGGAAGACATAATTTAACTGAATCAGCTAAGACAACGAAGGATGCCTATACTTCAAGGCATTGAAGTATAGATTTTGGCACAATTTCGAAATTTGGTATTGACGACTTTGAACCAATTCATGAAGCGCATACGTGGATTTGCTAACAGCTTTAGTTGTCCCATCCCCACTGTAATTTAACGTAGCTTCAGAAACAGGAGGTACAGAATTTGGTGGTGATCCTCTTCCTTATTGACAGTGGTCTTCGACGACGCGGAAAAATTCCGAAAAACTGCTCAATGCGATATGACATTGCATTACAAAGTTACTGAGGATACAGTTTATCCTCCCAAGATCAACAGTATCCACTTGCAAGGATGCAAGATACATTCTACTGCTTAGGCTAATCACTGAAAAGTGGTCCACAAAAGTTTTCTGGTGGGAGGAGTACGATCGTGTATGATAATAAGACCTATGGAAGAGAGTAGGGTTCGGGAGTACGTTCCTGTAGTGTGTTCCCTTTTTATACAGCGTTTCGTTTTTCATTGGGATGAAAATATTTGAAAATGTGAACCTTGAAGGGTAAAAAACTAGATACAGAACATGAAATGCTCCCGAGGGTTTCAGCTTTTCGTGGTACCTAACTATCCCGCGAAGAGGTTGAATCAAGTACTGAAACCAAGCACCCCACTGAGACCCCAGCTCAAGAGACAGATTACCAACTCAAGAGACACCTATCTCTAAACCGTTTGTGATATAAACATATTATCATAAGACATATTATCACCGTCCTTCATTCGTCAAACTATTTTGTTACACCCTATCAAGCAAAATTATGTTAACTACCCGTGTAATCGGTTTACCTACTAGCAATTTGCTCCTCCTTAATTCGGCACTGCTGGCTTCAGAGCTACTGCACTACAACTATGAGTGTTGATTTTCCCGATGAAATCGCAGCGAAGTTTTCAAGTAATTTTGCCGAGTTGGATATTGTCTATAACAACTTATATCTATTACGGACAACATCTCCAAATCAGAAAATACTTCACCAAGTTAATTGATAAATTGAAACCACCAGATTGATCGACCTATAACTCTTGTGAATTAGAAATTCATAATACGATAAAAATATGAAAGCACAGTATACCTACAGAATGTAATTTCAACATCTTCCAGAGACAGGTTTCACAGGATGGAATGTTTCACCACAGAAACCAAATGCACTTTGCACATCAACGAATCAGCGTGAAATCAAAACGAATTAGTTAGAACAACGAAATTCTTGCCATACCGGCAGATGAATCGCCCGCATGGTTAGAGGGTCAGAGGTATGTTATTTCAGCGAATATCTGAGTAACTATTCAACATCTAATTGATATCCGGTATTACCTAACGCATACAACACAAGTTAAGTACAAGGTACTCGTAGCTCCAATTTATCATGCGTTGGCAACGTATTTAGAAGTGAAGCCAGGCGTGCTGCGTGAACTGAACTTATTGACTCAAACTGATTCTAAAACTGTCCTGGTGAGCAGTTACAAATCCGAGACTGAGGATAGAGGCTCTTCCAGGGTTGGAACCGAACAATCCTTGAACGTTTCAAAAGTCAGAGAATCTATTGGCAAGGATTTTAGGAGAAGGGGGGAAAAAACCCCAAGCTGAGAAACGGCCAAATGAGAATGACAAGTTTGATCTGGCAAAAGCTCCGGCAGCTTGATTTATTCAATATAATTGAATAGCAAATGGACCAAGACTGACCAATCAAATAACGACAGTAGTCTTCATAATAATTGATTGAAATATGCATATGTACATAAACATAAAAGTTTAGTGGATATACGCTTCTCTCGAAGATACACTGCAAAGATCAAGGTAGGTAATTTTGAGGTTTTAATCTTTCAATTTTAAACAATATTTAGAACATGGTTGTTGTAAGAAACAACTTCTTGTTACTAATGGCTGTTTGAAATTGAACCTCTAAATCAACTCTAAATCAAACAGCTATAGAAAAATATGATGGAAACCAAAGTCCACAAAAGAATTAATAAGAACGAAATGATACCTAACAATTCAAAGCACCGCCTATGACATGAGTCGCAGACCGAGACGATAATAATAAACTGAAACACAGGGGAGAACATGAAGTAGATTTAATACAGAGTTGTATGAGGCTTACTAACGAAAATTGGACAACACTCTTCAGCCAAAACAGCCACTTTAAGAAAACAAATATTAAAATAGCCAGGAGACATCCTTCAAAATGATAATGCGAATGAATGAGTAGACTGAATCTGAATGCCTATAGGCTCTCCAGGTTATAACACGGACCCACCACCACGTAGTACCTACTCTAAAGAATCATATTCACGTCACGCCAAATGGCCGAACAGTCGGCCTGTGAGTCCGCATTTTCATTCGTGCATTAGTTCTCTGTGGTTTCGGAGCGCAGAAGTTTTCTCGGCTCACGCCGCCGACCTTGTACGTGGCATCCTGTTTGTTATGTTCTGCCTTCCTCTCGACGTCATCCGCTTTGCGGAGTTTATCGGGTTATGTACCACCGCGAGCATTCGGTAGCCCACGAATGATATAAACGATGGTATTCCATGAGCTACATCCCCGTAAGAATCTCACGTTCGGAATCTGGTGTAGAGAAGAACGAGACTATGCGATCGGTATGGACTTAGGCAATTTGAAACATTGAATGCCGTGGTACCTATCAACATTCTCTGTCATGAGGTTATTTACTTATGAAATATTAATTAAATATCCCATCATCTGCCTACATTCCGAAGAAGAGTGAGACCAAAGACAACTACTGAATCAAATGAAATAAGGAAACACGAGAATGGACTCTATATGAGAGGTTAGATGTTTAGATTCTTACGACTCGTCGTAGATGCCTTTATCTTATCTTGAAAACTAAATATAACTTACGAATATGAACTGAACAACAACAGGGCGTGAACATACCTGGAACAGAAAAAAACGAATCGTTAAACACTTACGAAATTTAGAAATTGAACATGACTCGTAATAGGTATAGTTATACAAAGCTGTAAAGTAAACCTTTATAATAGGCCCATCATAAAAACTTTCAGCTCCAGAACTGATGAAAATAATTTTTACGGATTAGAGCTTAGATCGGATACAACTAGGAAAATAGGCTCTTCCAAAACGGTCACTTATAATTGCTTTACATTAAATACGGTTTTAGATGGAACAGTTTTGTGAAACCCTTTGACATGGTACAAGTACGTGGACATTCTTTCTAGCCAGTATACAAATGTACATGATTCTAATACTGTGATCGAAACACACACGAGAATGTATTCGTCGATAAAATGTCAAACTTATACAAATTTACTGATCGGCAAGTCAAGATTTTCCCGAATATTATCCTGATTTGTAGGAACTTGAAGTAAATCCACTTGAAGTGAATTCGAAGAAGGTATGCAAGCATGATTAATCCGTTGCGCGGCTGCAAATTATTTTCCCACGTCCACATCAATGGTTTTTAAACGTATTCCGATTTTTCCCACCGCTTTAATGAACCTCAAGAGCAGATGTATCCAGACCATTCTCCCCCTTTACCCATCGGGGCTTCGGGAATGAGACAATTTAAAAACCAAAATCTATAAATAGAGAACGTTTGCTCGACAATGGGTAGAATGACGTCACCACTAGTTTTTTCTCCATTTTTTTCGTATTGCCTTCGCAGAGTGAACCGGCTTAGTCAACCCAGCCTTATCGCCGTCTGTATTTTCTCAGAGCCGTATTTTTCCAGTTTTATCTTAATTCTTTTCTTATCTTCTTCCTGCCGGCTTTTTCAGACTCTATCATCTCTCCGTCCTTCACACAATTTAATTTTGGTCTCCTAAACACACGCTCCTTCCGATGGCACTCCGTCGAGAGAATTCAAATCCATGTGTTCTAGGGAATTCGACAACCATCTAGGATGAACTAGTATGGTTAAAAAAATTAACGAAACCACATAAGAGAAATCTTTGTGGCAGCAACGGACCGAGGTCACGGATGAACATTTGTACTAATGGTATGACACCCACCTACTCAATACCGACATGATTGATATTGGTAAAGGGTCAGTTTTATTGTAACAATTCAGTTTTACGTCCCCATAACCTTGAATATAGTGTTCGAAGCCTCTCCCCAGTACTAGACATCGGTGAATAAAATGTTATCAGAAGCACGGTGGAATGCTCTAAAAATGAAACCCCATAGGATCGTAGGTTGTAACCAGGTACTAAATATGTATAGGGATACTTGAATGATAGCAAATGAAAATACAATAATACAAAGTACCTAGTGTTGAAAATACATGTTGAAAATAAATTAGTCTTGAAATGTACAATCACATACAACATTAGAGAATTCAAAGGCGAGATCAGTGAATGTCTTATTTCTTCATTCTAACCCCACCGCTATTCAGATATATGGTGTGCAGAAGTTAATAAAAGCAGCAATTGTAGTCTGTTGAGGCCATGAAATCCCCCTCCTACCCAAGCGTACATTTCAAATTTCTGCTTAAATTTGAATATATCCTGAACATTCTCCAATCCCCAAGGCAATTGCGCATTATGCCAGCAAATCGGCAAGAGAATCTCCCCGAAGTTCCTGGTCTACCAGCTTCTGTAAACATAGTATACTCGAGTATAAGTTGTAGTATACCAGTCAATATGATGATTCAAAACAAAATGTTGACGATTTATTTTTGATTGTGAGTCTTTCTTCAAAAATAAAGAAGGCCTCAATGAATAGGATGGAATAATGCTGAAAAGGTCAAGTCAGAAACTGAAAAATATGAACATTAACAAAATTACACTATTCCTGAACGAAAGTACGTGTTTTTTTTTTTTTTTATTGGGTAAGGATGTTTGATTGCTTTTTGCCTATCTCATTGTTCTGTCACCTCATTAGTTTCTCTCCAAACCATTACAAAATTTGGCTTCTATATCGCAACATCCTCTCTCACAAGGGCATTTTTAAAATTCCATATAGTAAGAAATATTGTTTTAAAGTCATCAACAAAAATGACCTCAGGTGAATTTTTCATTTTCAACTCCCGTTCCGCACACCATTCAGAAAAGAAGAAAAATAACAAAAAACAAGAAAAACATCTTTCATTTCAAAGCGTTATTATTCCGTATTTTTTAAGAATTCTGTTTTAGCAAACTTTCGAAGGTTGTTTGTCGCAAAGGGGGTAAATATTATGAAGAGCTGAAGCTCCCCAGCTACCTCCCACTACGTTTCAGCCTCCTCTGCGTTCATTGGATTATTTTTTCCCCAAGGTTGACTTTTTGGTTGTTGTTAGTTTTATCCCAAGGTCAGACTGTTATATATCTCCTACAAACACTGTTTGGTGCTATGAGGCAGCAAGAAAATTGAAACATTTTTATATTCTTACAGGTGAAGATGCGGCTTAGTGTATAACATAAACATACACAAAAACAGCAAATCTATAATACCTATAACGATTTAAACACTAGTGTACTGTAGGAACAAGTATTGGCTTCCCAATATTCTGATGATTACAACTAAGTAGATTCTTTGAAATTAATTACAATACTGCATACATGGATGAATTTCCAACTCCTCTCATAGAAGCGCAATATGCATCAACACTCCTGCGTGTCATTTTAATTTAATTTAATTTATAGCTCTACAAGATCACGTGCACTCGCGTCCAACGCAGAAAAGCATCACTCCATCACTAGATCGACTCTGTTAATAATCCTATGTAGGTAATGCCGAACAATGTTTTTACTCTACAGAGATACGGATGATCGGAAAGCTATATACATACATGAACTTTGTACAGTAACTGAAGAACTCCTAGCTAATAACCATGCTTGGAACTCCATATTAAACATTTAATAGAAAACTACTTTCAAAAACCGAAACTATTCGAAGTCATTATTGCCTTGATGGAAACTTGGAAAAGGTCTGCGAACGCACCATCTCATTAATCATTAGTTCATTAGAGCGATACATTTTAAAATAAACGAACGAACTGTTATTGCGTGTAACAAGGAAGCTAGAAGAAATCATTTTTACCTCCAAGAAGTACTAAGGTGTTACGGAATCGAGATAACACAAAAACTTCCTCAGGCTACTGAAGTGCTACATTAATACATTAATAGAACATTACTGCCAGGTCGTTAAAAAAAGAAAAAATCCTGAGATAATATGTAAATTAGCAACAATGAGGATTTATGTTTCAAAAAAACAAGGGGACGACTCGTTAAAGAACGTCGTAAAATTATTGACAACTTCCCTGTCGAAACAACGGAGTTCAACAGTTGTAAAACACTATTTCAAACTGCTCATAATCTGAAATAATCACAGGTTAAAATTAAGGAAAAAACTACATATTGGACAATTTCTACATGAATAGAAACATTTTCTAGAATACAATATTGCATTGCAATAAACTTCAGCAGCCGGGTGATTCTCATATTATTTGATGATTTGATGTCCCGCTGATTTCAAAATCTTTTTCCACGTGGGTTTTCAGTATACAAAAAAAGCTTTTTGGCATCAATGTGTAGGATTTATGGAGAGTAATACGCAATGGGATCGTTAAAACAAACCTAGCACGGACACAAAAGAAAAAAATTGAACCAAGCACGGTTTCACAGTTTTAAGATGCTGTTTCGAACTATGAAGGTTTTTTCCAGTTACCTCTAATACTTTCAATGTAAAATAGAAAAACAGGGGTGTCCCAATGTTAGGTGAAAAAAAGTCATCGTGAGTGCTACCAGCTGTGCTGTGCTAGACAATACCTCTCATTGAAAATGGCGGGAAAGAGTTTGGTTATGTTCGTTTGTGATACCAGCAGAACAGAACACAGAAAATAAATATATATATTCCTGTGTTCTGTGCAGCCATATCCATTACATTGGAAGGTACAAAAATAAAGACAATCAAACGAGATTCAAATAAGATTTTTGTAAATAAATAAACTTGTTTGAGGTTAGAAAGCTCTAGATATATCATTAACCTCCAGTTATAATTGTTATCCAGCCATCCAGGGAACAGATAAATTAAAACGCCAGATAGGCTCTTTTCCAACATTTGTATTTTGTATTAATTCTATACGCCGTGAAGCTAAATTATTTAAATTTAATTACAATCCTTGAATAGATAGCACTTAGGGCTGGAAGAACAGGAAAAGATTTAATAGCGGCTGGGGAATATATTTAAGAAGTTGAAATGTCCACTCCTAAATCCTTAGTCGTTCACAAATTGGAGAGGTCACCCTACGTAATTTCTTTCCAAGAAGCTTTCTCATAATATGATCTGGAACATACGGAGAATGAGGTTCTGGGAGAAAGGGATGTTGGGGGTCGCTGACCTCTCTGTATCGATCACCCAGAAATACCCATGTGGCCGAATCAACCCGCGGATTTGCCTCAAATCCGAAAAAGTTCCGTTCCACAGCGAAAGTGATACATCACGAACCTATCCTTGTCTGAGAGGTTCAATGCACTTCGTACAAACAACATTCAAATGCATCTCCGTTCGATGTTAGAGAGCTGTACAGTATCACGTTCAAAAAAGCATGAGTAAATATCAATACGTTTCTAAGGAATCCCTTAACAAGATCTATATCGAACGACTCATAGCGCTTTTCCCCAAACAGTATTGGTCATTTTCAACTAAGTACCTATTATTTCATCATCCTCGTACTATTCCACCTACAACACTCATCATACTACACATGACGAGATAATTAATGTCTTATCGACAGAATTCAAAATGTTAAAAGATAAATAAAAGTCGCCAGTGTTCAGACGAAAACGTCTCATAGATAAGACTTCTTATCAAAATATCTTGTTATTCTCCTACGTTTTTCAAGGCGTCATATTCGAGTGGGAATCTTGTAAGACACGTGGAAAACACCATTTAGGTACTCACAAATCATGTAGAGCCCTCGGTATTTCTATTCCAACTCTTTTAAATCAATCGGGTGAATTTACTATTGAGGTATTTGCCGACAATCTCGAGCGAATTGTAAAATAGGGGAAAACAGAGTAGTCACGAGTCAAATCCGTTGATTTTCGAGAAACGTTTGGGAGCGGCCGATTCGAATTTAAATGGATTTTCTTCCAGCCATCTGTGTTCTCCCGCGGTGAGCAGTTTAGCACGCGGTTCGTTAGGTCCTCAATGGAGCAATCAGCAGGTCCATTTTCCAAAACCTTTCGGTTCATTAACCCGTCCTGCCTCTTTTTGGGACATTTACCGCGCTCGAGTTAGATTTAAAATCGACTGCGCCTCCATTCCGTAGTGAATATTGAAAGCTATCAGGTACAGAAAGCTACACTCTGTTTTTTTTTTTTTTAAAGTAGACGCGAAACTTCTCAAAAACGTATTTATTGAAATATTTCGATCTATTGCAACTAGCTACATTTGTAATAACATTCATTGACAGCAAAACTGGTTGGTCCGCTGACCAGGTTCCTCAGGAGTTTGAAAAACATACTGCAGTAGTAGGAAATTTTTATTATGTAAAAACAAATGCTTCCTATTTCCCTGCTACTTCCTGTAGACCATTAAATAAATTCAACACTATTAAAATACCATAACTCACTAACACAAATAATTAGATTTTGCCCTTTGGCTTTCCAATTTTAGAAACGAAAGAATATTTCTTCTGAGAATTTGAACACCATACGTACATTCATAAAATGAGTGGTTTGCTTTATTAGATTTGTCAAATTTTTGGCAAAATATTACGTAATACTAGCCGGGGAAGCCCCCAAACCAAGATGGGTGCGATAATGTAGTTTGTTGCCACCACTTAGAGAAATCATAAAAACAGAAATACTTATAGTAGAAGAATGCGGTTGGTGTCTGTATTCATAGAATTTCATCCGCTTTCATTTAAAAATATAAACCGAGAATGCGGGTATTCCTCATTGTGCAACTGAACACCCGATTTTGTGAATATGTCATAAAACCTACAGTTTAGTATCGGTATCAGAAGGTATGCAAGAAATCTACGGAGTTTCCGCGAGAGTCAACCTTGGGACAACAAACTGCCTAATGAATAATTATACATGAGGACAAAGGGAATTAACACATCAATAACATCCGCTAAATAATACCTACAATATACAATAACAGGGAAAGTAAAGAAATGAAGTAGCGGTGCGTTTTAATACAATCAACATCCTTTACCAATATCGAGGAGCAGATAAGGAACAACCAAGCAGTAGTTCATAAGGAAGTAACGTCATTTGACCTGAAAAGGACGAATGCGCCAGTGCTTGTTGTACGGCAACGCCGGTGCTTATAGCGAGCATCCAGATCACCGAACTATGCCAATCATTCTAATCTACTTGTCCAATTAATTTTGAATGTTACAAAAAGGATTGATTTAGGATATTTTTTCATTTTTGAGATGGGAGCTTCCGAGCTATATCACATCACTGATCTATTTGCCCCGTCCTTTGTCAACTTTAACTACCATTATAACCACCAACGCTTTCGGTAGTGTTTTCATCATACTTTAGTTCATCGCCGGCGCTTTTGGGGAGCATTGCAACAATACACCAGCGCTTTTGAGAGCACGTCCATATTTGAACCTTTGAAATGAGTAACTCCAGCGAATTTCATCATAACTCCTCAATTCATTTTGGTGAAATTAAACAGTATTACAGGGTGTCCTTCATCGAAGAACTTCAAAATGTTCTACCACCCTGTTTGTATAATGAATACGTGTCTAGAAGCCTCTTTATTTATTTTGAAATTTCAGTTACTAATTTGAGGAACGCTTAAAAAATGAGTAAAATGTTAGATACACTTCATGGTCTACATGGATGATATCAAGCTACTAGTGTGTTCAAGTGTAAAAGGTAGAACTCCGTGTTTTAAAACATTAGCATCAATAGGGGGAGCATGATTGGGGATGAGAGGTAATGGATGTAATTAAACCCACATAAAAAGTCAATAATGTAACACTTAATAAACATTGTTTGGATTCATCAGTGTCGTCTAGGAATAAGTCACTAAAAATAACGTTTTCTTCTATAGTCTGATTTTTTGCGGCCAATAAAACCAAGAACTATGGAGAACCTTGGAGCCCCCCTCCTCCTCCTCCTCTCTACACTTGCTAACCATAAAATAAGGTGAATTCATGTTCCTTTCTTAGGCATATATTTGACCGATTTGGTAATCTTTCAATTCAAACGTACCTCTACAGTCTACTTCAATTCATACGAGTTAGCTTCAGATACATCTTGCTTCCGAATCTACCTTTTGGAAGCAGAACCAGTGTATTCGTTTCAAGAGATGAACGAAAAGTTCGCCGATATCAAAATTTAGCTCTTTCTGTTTTAGAACATTTTGAACAACTTTGGTTTCGCGCCAGTAGTCTGCGTGTCAGTCGGTTTGCATGCAAATCCTTGAAACAACATAGTATCTGCTTCAATTCTACAGTTTCCATCCGATAGTGATGAAAATGCGAGGAAATGTGCGGGTTAGGTTGTACAAAGATCCATATCATTTTCATCGCTCACAAATCAATACTTCACTCTGCACATGATCAAACGTACAGCCCATCAACTCCATTTTCTGAAGTACTAGTTGTCCGATCTCGATCAAACACGGATGGAAGTGTCGAGGAAAAACAGTTTAACCATCCCATATCAATTTCAACACAATCGTACCCTTAGTAGCTACTATGCACGCGCTAACCTCTAATCCACATTGCTTCAACAATACATATTCATTCGATTTCGAGAAAATTTTCAGATTGAACGATTCAAGGCTGTAGAAGGTTCCCAAAGAAATGCATTGCTTCCAACTGACTGTTTGCTTCTGCGTACGCAAAAACTTACATTAATACAATACGGATACATATAAGCCACGTGCGACATCCACCTGGGCGCGTATTTTTCCTCGAATATTTCCAGAATAGTTTGTACAAATAAGTGAGCACCACCAAAATATTTTCATCGAGATTTTTAGCACTCTAATTTGTCGCCGAAAGCCCTCAGCAACAATAAAACAGCGGTTGACTACGTCAGTGAACGCAGCGCGGAGAAGGAGGGTTTACGAGAACAGCTGCCTCAAGATACCGTTTTTAGTTCACGGTAAACCTGCGGATACCTCGGGTAAACGAGATACCTGTCTTAACGACGATCATGGTTCCTAAAATCTGGGGGGAACTGCAAACAGAGTTGGAGGCCCTGAAGCACTTTTGTTACACGAAACATTGAAACGTATGCTTAATAGAGGTGTGGCGTTTCAGCTGGAACCGAACCGTGGAATGTGTTTCCGAGTATAAACAGCTTGAAACAATTACAACTTGTCCAAAAAAATCAGTTCCACCTAGAAGCTCCAACAAACTCCGCCACTTCCCTTGGGATCTGGAATCATAGTTGGAAATGGCTCGTGGCTATGTAAAATAGAAGTAATAGGCGATCAGACGATTTGTCGAGTCTGTGTGTACAAACATAAATGATACCTTATTACAAATTAGCGAAAAATCTTGAGGATTGAATCTTATGGAATGTTTTAGTCACATTGGCTTCATCTGCCTCCTATTGGAACTGGAAGCCAGGTACCAGCCAGGAGGTACTAGCGTGTGTGATTCTTCGATCTTTAGGAAAGGAATGCTTTTTCATCTCACAATGCTTTTTAGGGAACAGTACCGTAAATTTCTAACTGGATGTTTCATCTTGCCACAGCGACTGAAACGGCCGTTGAAATGCTCTAGTAGTGGAGCGTAATCGTTACGGAACCGTTGCTACATTTTCGAGGAACTTCACACCTCCAGTACTTTTGGTCTGGTCAAACAAACGGCTAAGTCCCAAAGAAAATCTATGTTTGTGAGCCTTGCATACCACATCATATGGCCCCGCACAGAAACGTGAAGTCCTGGGGAGTGACTGAACTGAGGTCAGGTGCCCGCGAAACTGCAGCGAACATCAATGCATCTTTAGGGAGATCTTCGAGTTACACAGTTAAATCAACCCTAACAAACAGCTCGAAGCATCACAAAATAATTGAGATTTTTTGAGCCTAGCATTCTACAACTAGCCCAGCAGTGAAATGTGATGTCCTGGGAATTGATTGGGCTGTGGTAACGGTAACGCCCGAGTAACTAAACTATAATTCTTTATTTTTCACAGAAATAGGCAGAAATCGGGTACTAGACTCATCATAGTATCAGTAACGAGTATAAAACAGATGGCACATGTATTTGAGAGGTAACATCCCACAGATCAATGCATCTGTTGGGAGTTCTTCAATATACACCGAAGTATAGAGGTCCACGTCACAACAGAAATACGCGCCTGGAAATCATCCGATTCAACGCCTCTATATTTGAGTGTAATAAGGTGCCTCAAAGACTGAAAGATCCTGAAATAGATTATTTACCCCAATGCTAAACTCCGCCTCTAAAATTTTCACTAATGAATATAGTTACCAACGAAGGGGATTGGAAGTGAGTGCCATTAGGGAATTCAGGCAGTGGGCAGATTGCTTTGTTTTCTTTTAATAAAGTTGTTTACCACTATGTTTCTGTCATTATTTGGCATAGATTCTCCCTTTTAAAGCCTTTGAATTACCTTATTGTTGGTCAAAAGTAACAGCTATCATCATGGTCAGTTGATAATAACTCTTGGAAAAACTTCGTAAATATCAAGCTCTTGATCAGGTGAGAACAATAGGCGCATCATTTAGCCGGGTTCAACAACAATAAATTGAGCTCTTGGATCAGGTTAGTCAATTGCAGAGAAGTTGGATCGGTTGAATCCACAATCGGTCAAAAAGGGAGTTAGTTTTCTCTGATCAGTTAAGTTGAGTCGGGCTAAGACCTATTGGCTCACTTTCGATCGGAATTACAGCTCACGGAGCCGTTTAGGAAACGTTTTTGATAATACGCGTCGAAAATAAAATTGACCTCTAGGACCTTTGGATTACCTTAGTCAAAAATATAGGTCTTAAATCAACTGACCAATCAATCATCTCATTTCATCTTATTCAATAGATGTCATTGAATAAGTAGAGAACATATGGAGCTCTTGGATCAACTGGGTCGAAAAAGAAGATCCGGGGGATTGTAATGAAAAATTGAGTTAGGTATGTAAAAGTACGACAGAGTCGAAAATGAGTCTTACATTACAAAATGAGGCCGCTCTAAAGCTAGGCCGTATATAGGTACAACTTTGTGAATCAAAGAGATGCCCTATTTTTTAATCTTTGGTTTTTCTTTTTTCAATCTAAATTTTAGCCCATTTGTTCAAGAAAACCTAGGACACTTCAAAATTCATTACAGAAACCAGAAAATGGAGGGGGAATACCAAAAAAAACTAAATATTGTGTACGCTAGTCAAGACTCGATTCTCACAACTCCGTTTTTTCAAAGAATTGCAAGAAGTCTCAGGAATGTCAAATGTACCGTAGGAGAGGGGATTGGAGGGGGAATTTACCGATTCTTAAGCGTTGACTGTAACTGTAATTCTCAACCGATTTACGTGATTCTTCATTTGTCCAATTATAAACACTGGGACTAGATATGGAGCATATTTCTGGATTTTAACATTTATTAGGGAAGAGGGGTGAATTGAGGAGGGTAAACTACCCCTATTCTGTATTCAACTTCGACTCGGTGGGACACGAGCACAGATCTTGAATATTTTATTGTAAAACTACCTCCTTCTTTAAACTCGGATGAAGAATTTGGAAACCATATTTTAGAGAATCCCGATTTCTCCTCTTTACCTATAATGGAAAAATATTAGATAGGTCCTAATGGATAAGGTGACCGAAAGGCACGAGAATAAGGAAGTTAGAAGGTATAATTTCTTAAGGTATCACATTTCAGCACCGTCAATAGATTGGAAATGAAAAGAGTTGATCTGGTCACAGCTGACTCAACTAACCAAGGTGGTCACGCATAATGTAATTATATTCTCCCAGTCCAAAAGGGGTTCAGTTTCAAATTTCAACTCCGTCGTTCAAAAGAGGTATAAAAACGTGCCAGAAATATTGCTCATCCACAGTTTCGGCAGGTTTCATAATGATCATCATAAATGTCAGATCGTGGCAACAATTGATCGATAATGAGAACTTCTAACTCAGCCCTCAGCCGTAAAACATATAACCACGTCAAAATTCACGTCAAGATTCTGACAGTATAATCCACAAAATGCCAAATTGAAAAAGTTTTGTCGCTTGGCAATGAACGGACCATATTCGTGGTACGACTCAAGAGTTGGCCAAACAAAACCAACATAATACTGCTAGAACCTAGGTAGTTGAACTTTTGAAACCATTGCACGAGGTAGATATTACCTTCGTAGAAAAAATCAGGAAAGCATAAGGAGTCTCTATTCAACAATGTGAATTCGACAGATTATATTTTCAAGTAGCCTGCAACACTCCTAAACACTAGCCTAAAATTTGGAACACTGCATTACAACGTGAAAATATGACACCAATATCAGAGTGGACTAAAAATAATTCAAATTCCAACCCACAAGGTTCTTCTGGTATCAAGTTGCCAAGACATGGGCATTGAGCATCGAGTGTTCATTATCATTACAAAAATTAATAAATTAAAAAATGAATTATTACATAATGAAGGTTGGAAGGCAAAAATGACTTTTTCATTATTCACAATGTACTTACTTCAATATGGCACAGTTCAGTCTGAACAAAAAGTATTGAGTAAATGAGAAATTAAATAAAAACATAGGTATCTAATAAAATAGATAAAGTATAGACTCTGACACTAGTTTATTCCAACTCATAAATATGTACTTGTGTCCATTTCAACTTGTGTGTGAGTGTGTGTATTATATATACATATATTTTAGTCTGCTTCAATAAGCAATGTTTCTCCGAAATGGTCGAAAAACGATAAAAATAGTATTAAGTAGATGGTCACCTAGAAGGTATGGAAACATCCATAGACAACATTGTGATGGAGAACGGTGATGTTAACCAAATATTTGTTTCAGATTTTACTTCCATAGGAAGGTCATTTATGGACTCGAAGTACCAACGAATGCTGGAAAGTATTGCCGATATTGATACTGTCTAGGAAGAGACCACGCCTTTAAGTGTTAGGTTTAAACCACAGGGTTTAGTGAAAGGAAAAGTGGAATAAGATGAAGAGGAGTAATGACCACACCTTAATCAATTAGGTGACTGAGGAAGTCGAGCTGAGATTGAAAACGTTTTTAGAAAATACGGGAATTGGATGGGTTTGTGAGAGTAAATACTTACAGAAATTATAATTGAAGTTCAAAGAAGTGAGAGTTGGATGAGAAATCAACACGACGAGACGAAACTGACACGAACGGGGCGGGAGGGGGGAAGCGCCGGTTATGATGGATTTATGGGGGCGAAAGAGGAGACGCGGCATGAACTCGTGTCACTCGAAGCACCTGTGTAGCGTTATCAGTATCACTGAGGTCGGCAGGAGGAGGCCGGGGCGGCCGCTTCCCCGCCGATCCCCCACCCCTACGCCCGTTCACAGTCACAACCCCCCTCCACCACGACGGTTCCCCTCCGGAGGGAGGGAAGGGCTTCTCCTTCCCAGGCGCCGACCCCCCCTCCACAAGATCGGCAGTCGCATTTCCCCTCTGTACGGCCTGGAGGAGGGGGAGGGGGAGGTTTGACGGCGTTTCCACGTCAGTCAAAAGCGGGGCAGAGTTATGAGAGAGGAGAAAGAGGGGGAGTTGAAGGGGCATCGATTTGCAAGCGGTGGAGGGGAGTTGGGTGGCGGGGGGGTGCCGGCTTGGATCGCACAGCTGTGAGCTGGTATCGTTCCCTAGAATATGAAACCACCTAGCCAACCAGAATCCATCAAGTCCAACTCTGTACCTCAGAGGTCGATTATCGTAAGTGACATTTTGGCGATTTTACAGGAGAGCCAAAAGAAGTTGTGGGCACACCTATTTTGATCCCTATGGCCCATTCTGATGACTTTATCATGCTCAAATTAATTAATTTGAGCATGATAAAGTCATCAGAATGGGCCATAGGGATCAAAATAGGTGTGCCCACAACTTCTTTTGGCTCTCCTGTAAAATCGCCAAAATGTCACTTACGATAATCGACCTCTGAGGTACAGAACTATAATCCATAAGGGAAATCATTACCTAGGTTTTGGGTATAATATCATTTACAGACGAATTGGAGGTTTTACAAGCCAAATTAGCACGTGAAACTAATAATAATAGATGGTGAGGGAACATGTAACACTGCCCCGGGTATTGACGGTATTTCAACTAAGATATTGAAACTCGTAAACGAGTTCCACTATCTGCTTTACAAGCAGATACCATGTTACATGGATATGTCTTTGATTGGGGATTTCATAACGGTTTTCCTCGAGAGTTGTGAACGAATCCTTTTACTTTAAACAAATCCCTGGGCCGCTAATTGCAACAAAACAACGGTTTACTTATAGAAATGTTGAAAATAACTGTGGAGAGAAGCCACTACAATGAGTTGTTGTTAACAGTCGACTGTTGTCAAGAGGATGAAAATGTTTCCTATGGAGTGGAGTAAATGATGCTATTGCTTTAAGAATATTTTAACCAGCTTATTAAAATTGTTTATAGTCCAATCAACTTAATTTAGGAATGTAGCCAGTTACGTAAGGAGGGGTAAATTGGTAGCTTGAGATGTGAACATTTACCACATAAATCAAGCGCTTTCCAACGAGTGGCGAACGATTTCTGTGCGATGAAAACTGCGGAAGTTCCATTCCCCTAGCAACGGATGGGTTGTACGTGAAAAACACTGAAATTGCGACACAAATTTTGCGTCACGGAAATTTTTGGTTGACCCCCCAGAGCAAAGACATATCCATGTCAAAATATGAATAGGAATAAGACGTTTCGAAAATCACAAAGAACTCAAAATGGAAATCGTAGTTTCAACAAACATGAATGAAAATAATGAACAATCAAGAATATTGTCAAAACTGAATCACAAATTAGGATTTGGCGATTTGATTAAACCTTTTACCAAATGAATCAAACCTTTAGCCACATGCGTTAAGCCTTTTGCCATTGATAATTCATCCTTTTCTCAAAATAATTGAGCCTTTTCCCAATACGACTTTTTCCAAAATAATTAAACCTCTGGCAAAAAGAGGCTGTAATTGAACGACATAGCCTAGATCAGGGGTGCTCAAATTGTGCTTTTTGAGTAGATCTCGAGAAGAAAAAAATTTTTAATAAGTAAGTAGGTAACTAAACTACAAAAATTTATTACGTAATAACACTGCTTGCGGCAAAAGGCGGCTTTATCAAAGGAACGCGCGGTACTTGTCAAAGAAAACTGAAGTAGCAAGTCAGTTTAATATGAACTCATGTTCTGTTGAAAATGAGTTGGTGCAGATTATATCAGATATACATCTCAAAGCTACAGCATCTGATACAAATTTCTGGTGTTTTATATCTGAAGATAAATATCCGAATCTAAGGCAAATCGCCCTTCAACTCACGGCAATGTTTGGGTCAACTTATGCGAGTCTGCATTTTCTGAAATGAAGATAATTAAGTCAAAATATCGCAATCGACTAACTGACGATCATATGTCATCATGCTTGCGATTGGCACTCAGTGGTTACGTACCATCTTATGAAAAGTATGCTGAGGACATGCAGTGCCACGCTTCAACATCCAAAGTCACTCCTTAGTTGAGTTCAACACCATATGTAACTCTTTTGTTTTGTAACAACGAATAAACTCGCAATTTTGAATAACTAGGAGTTTTTTCATTGATATTGTAGAGAAGAACCCAAACCTTGACTAAAATAATGTAAATTGTGCGGAAAGCTAATATCTATATATGCTACGGTACACCCTACCTAGGTAGGTAGGGTGTATCGTGTATGTACGACAACCCTGCATCACACATACTTGCAGCCTCTCAGAGTCGATCGTAAGTAGTCTAAAAATATTGAGGTAGATCGCCAGCAGTTCAAGTTTGAGCACCCCTGGCCTAGATGACACCACTGATGAATTACCTACGAGTGATACCTGTCAGTCTTTCGGAAGTGAGGTAACTTCGTAGATGTAGGCGGTTATTAGTCTGCCAGTGTTCTAGTCTATAGCCTTAGGGAGAGCGAATAGTAAAGCGATCCGGGTGGTTTCATTTGATTTTTGGAATGATACCGATCAATGACGACCAAAAGTGTTCAAGATCTCGATTTTTTAATATTCCAGCCCTTAAATTTTATCATTTGGGGCTAAGCGAAATTGGTGCCAATGTTCCTAGGTGTACTACATTCTCAGCCAATGTATGATTTTTGAGCCAAATTTTAAAAAGTGCGGTCATGTAGTTTTGAAAAAAAGCTTCGGATAGCAGCAGACGGACAGATTTTTTTATTCAATTGTTCGATTTCGGAATCTACGTACCTTGAAATGTAAACCGAAAAATTTTGAGGAGAGGTAAAAATTTGGTACAATGTTCGTTGATCCATGCATCGTCCACCACGCCATTGTTATACATTAAATATTCTGTAGTTTCTATAATTCATGATTAAACTGTTTGGCAATTCTTATACATACAATTCCTTTTTTTCGCAAGACGTTTAATTGTTTCAGGAAAAGGTTAATTTATTTTGGAAAAAAGTTTAATTGTATTGGGAAAAGGTTTAATCAATTTGAGGAAAGGGTGAATTGTTTTGGCAAAAGTTTTGATTCATTTGGTTAAAGGTTTAATTAAATCGGCAAATCCCATTGCAGCCGTTGTCAGGTCTACCATCATTCTCATCACGTAATTCATGTCCTATGTGCTGACCGGGGCAACGCTTCAGGATATCACGACACAAAAGCCGTGGTCTGTTTAGGGCTCACTAATTTTCTTGCGCACTTTTGATTTTTTAGGTAGAGCGCTCGACTGGATTACAGATGGGTAATACAGAGGAAGATATTATTTTACTTTGAATCCAAATTCTTGCATCTTACTTTGGCGGACGTTGGCTAACGGATTTGTTCGTTAAAAAGGGGCTTCAAGCTTTTATTTTCCTTTGTTTCTTAGTAGGTACAACAGGAGAGGGAAGCTGGAGCTCTAAACTAAAAAAACTATCAAAATCCTTACCAAACAAGCATTTCTGAGGTGTCGTTCGACTTCATCGACGAAATCGTAGAGAATCGGCACCAAAAACAATTCAGCATATTCAGAGTGTTCAAGAAGACTACCTACCAAATTTCAAGTCGATAAATTCAAATTTGTGGCCTGCAGCAAGGATCAGACTCTCTTCATTCGACAATAACCAATACAAAACTCACATCTAATAATCTATGTCTGTAGAAATGTATGTTTTATATAAACACAATATATACAAGTCTCCTTTTTCCACTTATCAAAATAGAATCTCTTTTCCCTCAGAAATGAAAACTGTGGTAGCTTTTCCCTTCCATTATTCCATATAAATCCTGCAGACCTTCTTCACAGACAACAACGTGGTCGCGATAGAAACAACTCACTGACTATTTACCTACGTAGCGCAATCTTCAAGGACGAATTTTTTCAATCAACAACCTGACGGTTGATCTTATCTTCACCTCACTTCTGACCTGAAGATGCTGGCTCAGAATTGATTGTATAAATATAAAACAATCAAGAATTATTACCTACCTATGGATCACGCTCAAAATTTGACACCAGAAGTGCTCAAAGCAAGTCTGCAGAAGTTCAGCAAAAATTGAAGCTGTTCTTTTTATGTGCGGTTTTTTGTGCAGTTCAGTTCATGTTCAGTTAAATTGACTGTCCGAATGACTTTGTGAATCGTCTTGCCATTGAGTACAGAATGGATTGTTCATTCTAAACCCTGAAGGTAGGCCTGATATAGGTTGTTTCCAAGCAACCAGCAGCAAAAGCGCTACAAAAAGTAAGGTGCTCTTTTCATGTGCGATTCTTCATGAAAGGTGCAGCCAATTCATGTTCCGTTTAATGGACTGTCCAAATGACCAAGTGTAACAACTGAGAATAGAATGGATAGCTTATTCTTTACACCAAACCTTTGCCTGGAAAAGGTTCCCAAGCAATCCTGCACTAGGTACATATTCTTGTTCAGGATCTGCTCAAGCTTCAAATGTAGTGCAGGGAATGGATTGAACGTTTCCTTCGCACCGAGTGACACCATTGCTTCGTATTGGTCGAATCAATTGAGTAACTTCTATACCTAGAGCATGCATTTTGAGAAGTGAATCTGTATTGTCTTAAAGCATGCTGCTTAGACCACGCAAACAAACAGATTCGAGTTGAACTTCTGACACAAAATCCTACCGTCACATAAAGGTCCAACTGAATTCTTCAAATGAATTATTTTCAATCACGAGTTTCACCCATATCTAAGGAATAGCAGCATAAACCAGCTCCCTCGAACGATTCTGCTGGAATTTCACAAAAATCCTTTTCTTGGTCCCTACTGGTTTTGAACGACCAGAGAAAAAAACCAAACGACCAAACGCTAACGCAAAAAAGAAATTCCGCCAAGAAGAAAGCGGCAAATGAGGAATCCATTCAGAGGACCCTTTCTACTTTGATGGGATTTATTCGATTTTCTACCTCAGGACTTCCCCTCCCCCCAACTTTTTTTTAATGTTCCAACAGTAGTGGCATCTGTATTCCGAACTGAGACTCCCATTTCGCTGACGTGATGGGGACTCCCCCATGAATAAGCGATGCCCTTTGAACCCGCTGACCCTGAAACTGGGTCGTTCTTATCTCGGGGGCCTTCAGGTCTGTTCCAACGCCCTGTTCCCACTTCTATTCCGAATCCCTGCATGCGGATCTTGGTTACAAACAAAGCAATATTTTATCACAAGGAGTACCAGACGTTGGTGTTGAATGAATTCAGAATAAATAAAAAACGTCATTAATACAAACTGATTGACAAAAATATAAAAATATTTTGTGTTACTTAAATGGAACCATTTAAGTCAAATATAATAAACCACAGTGAACATTTATTTCGTTTATACTACCTATATATTTGTTGCTAATGCATCTATTTATTTAAATAATCTAAACGGCAAAGGGCCGATTAGTAGCACTGCTCAATTATCGACAAAGTAATTAAATTAGATAGAAGGTGACATACAACAACTCGTAGTTGTAGTGGAAAAGAAACAAACTCGAGAGGACTAGATAGAGATAAACAATAAACAGAATAATTCGCTGACAAAGATATCGCAAATACTAATAACAAAACACTATCACTGACTGGTAGCAGGAAGAAGGTATTTAAAGAGCAACTGCTTGAGTTTGTGAAGAGAATCAATAGAATCAGAAAAATCCTATGACAACAAATCACTAACATCTGATGTATTGTTGCTAACCCATCTGCTTTATTTTGGCAATATTTGTTGAACCACCAGATCAGCAACCTTTGAGAAATTAATAATCAATGGCTACCGTAGTACACCTCCTTCTACAGTCAGTTTTTATTTAGATGAAGCTTGAAAGGGAAATCGATTCCATTGGATTGTCCCGACTCGCTCTGTTTCATCTTAGTAGCCCCATCCCATGGAAGGTCTAGTATCTTTACAACGGAATCCTTCAATTTTGTTTTTGACCCATTATTGCTGTCCTGGCTTCAACAAGTTGCTCGATGTGTTTGATCATTGTGTCTTTCTGAATATTTTTGCTACCTCTAATGTTTTCACCATAGAGCTAGTACAACAGATGAAGCATCGTGGCCAGACCGTGGAGTCGAGATTATTTTTCTAGTGAAATAGGTTGGCATTATATTACAAAAGCCCTCAGTCCATTTCATCAGCAACTAGTCCGTAAACCAGATTCAGCAAGCCCATCAAGTGAGACTGCTTGGTTGTAGGATGTTCAAACCCATGCTGCTTGACAATTCGTCACTACAAACGTTGTGTAGAACCAAATGTCTTGCGAACATTAGTTTCGGTTATAGAATACTACATTTTTGCTCAGTTTCAATGAAAGAATACCAGACATCCTCACCCTCATTTCTTAGAAGCCTCATTAGAAAATTCGCTGGTACTATACCTGGCCCTTCAAACGACCCTGAAGCCTTTCTTGAACGTTCACAACGCCTTACCCGGCATAACAACTCACCCGAGTTGATGACCATTTTTTCTGGAATAGAGCCCTGTAAGTCTTTCAATATTAGATGTTAAATCATCGTGACATTTGCACGTCCTTTCGTTCACAGTGCTATTCTGTGGGAATTGAAGCGCTCAAGATTTAAATGAAAAAACAAAATGCAAATTCAACATCATGTTGAATACAAAATAATGAGAATATTTCATTGTTTAATATAAATAAGAATATATGTACCTTATTAATGAGTCAGAACTGAAAGGTATACACCCACAGTCCGATGTACTACGACATAATTGTTACAATAAAGAGGTCCGCACCCAAGTTATTTTCAAGAACGCAATAACCATCGCTAAAATGAAATCTTTTAAATTTCTATGTACATTTGGGAATTGCAGTTGAAATAAGAAGTCCCAGTCGTGGATACGAAAGAAGTTTGCTCCAGAGCTCATTTGAGCAGTTCCATAAATTGTATTTCACTTATCTCAGAAAGGCTCGAATTCAAATGCCAGTAGTTTACGGAAGATACGAAAAAACTTGGTATACAGCGTAGCAATATTTCCAACTTTAGTACGTCAGAATTAACCATTTTTGATCCAAGAGCTGGAATGATTTGGACCAAAAACCGATAGAAAGAAAATGAACAAGCTTTCGTTACAAGGGTGTTTTTACCACCCCTAATTACCTGATACGGCGGGGAGGGTGAATGGAGGATTTTATGCCTTTTTGGAATGCTTCAATCGAGATATTTCCGATGGTGGGAATAAAATAAACCAGGCAAAATGCCCACTGAGTAAAGATTTTTCTTTAGAATGGAGATCGGGGATTAAACAAGGAATAATCATGATTTGGAAGAAGTTTTAAAATATTTAAAAACGATTTTCATCAAAACGGATTTTCATTTTGTTCACAACTTCAAACAAATTACTTTTGAGTTTGGTGTCCAGGACTGCACTATCTCAACCACGCCACTGTAGTTATTCAATTGAAAATATTGATAATCCAGAAAATAAACAACTGAATCACCCACTTCAGACATAAGAAACCTCTTCAACCTAAACAATACCTAATACGATACGAACTAAACTAAAATGTTCTTGTGGCTAAGAATATAGTGGTAAAACTTCTAGGAAATTCACGGAAAGAATAGACGAGCATCAGGAGAATTTCAGGGAAAATAAGGGTAAGTCTACATTTGCGAAACATCTTAAGGAATCCAATCATAGTTACAATTTTGATTTGACAGATAGACAATTTGTAGAATTTCTTCATTATTGTCCAAAGTGAGGTATGTTGAATGTACTTGAAAAATTCAAAATTATCAAAAGTGACAGATCTGGTAAATGTTTAAATGAGGATATCCCTCAATATATTTCACCACTGATAAGTCCATTTTTATAAAGCTCGGAATTATCCCTTCACACTGTTGAAACCATATTTATTTATTTTTCCCTCTTTCACTTCATCTGATTAGCTATAATCCCCTTTCACCTTGTTTGCACTTAATTGGTTGCAACTCCTGCCCCTTTCCTTTTTCTTGACCAATGGACCTCAAATCAATCTCCTTTCACCTGTGACTGTAAGAGCTATGTCCTTTCTAATGTGTCTTCAGTTATTGTTTGTAACTGATGATGGTCCAACCGTCGAAATCGATCTAACATTTTAACTCTTTATTTTTCGTGGAAATAAACGATTTTTTTTTTTCGTTTTTCACTAACTTCCGTTTTTTTAATACCTAATACGAATTAAGTACGGCAATGCTGAGATTTAAACCAAGTACTTTTCAAATAAATTCTTGTATACCCGTGGAATGTATTCTCCAAATCAAGAAGCAAAATATGTCACGATCAACAAACTGTTGACAATGGTACCATCTGTACAAATTTATGACGCAGAGTGACGGCATTTTTGCATCATCCTTCTTGTTTCTCGGCTTCTTTACGAAACTAGGTAGCTGTTTCGTTGACGGCAGTCATAAAAACTGCTCTTGAATCAACATTTATCTGCGTTTAATAATACTTTGCCGAATTATTATTCATATTGGAAAATGAATCAGGCCATTCTTGTAAAATAAAGTAACTTCAGAGCAAACCGTGGAGCTTGAAAACAAGTATGTCAATTTGAAACGACTCACTGGCTCATTTCTATTAAAATTTCTACACATAAAATACATATATTGTACGTTTACTGTGTGTAACTATTTTTCAAATAGCAAAATTTGGCTAGTAGCTTTATGTTTCAAGATAAAGCAGAGAATTTCTGAAATACTTTCAATAGTTGAATGATGGTGCGACACATGGAAAGAATATCGAACCATTTATTGCTTTACATATATTATGAACAGAGGGTTTTGAATGTTTTCCTTGTAGTCCGTAAAAGACATATAAATTCTATATAATGGTTCTGAATGAAATAGTCATTGTTAGTAAGTCATTGTTAACAATCAATTATTCTTGCCGTTAATAATTTAAAACAAGAAAAAAATCATTCTCATTTTCTCCTCCTTAGGGCCTTTATTAGATACTTCAACAAAATCGGGTTTGGAAAAAAGTTCTATTATACGCTTTCACCTCATAGAAGGCTGTAACAAGATGCTGAAGGTGTCTGTGTGTGTGATATGTGTGTGTGCGACCGTAGAATGTGTTACTCACAAAGAGCCTTTTCTTACAGGTCTAAACAGAGGCAGGCACGTCGTTGAAAGAAAAAAAGGAGCAAAAAATATAAGGTCCACGGAGAAGGGATGGGTGGGGATGGAAAAACTACGTGATGTGACTCCGGGAAAAGTCACATTCGCGACGTTGGAGACAACTCGGCAACTTTGGGAAGCTTTTCATGTACTCATCCACCTTACAGAAGTGCGGATACTGAAATAGTAATTTAGAATTTTTTTTTTCGAATGGTAAATATATAACCCGTTTTGGCTTTTAAAAAACAGTACATACTTGTGTGCTTTCAATTTTCACAAACAAGTTTATCAAAGGAATCTCACTTATCTTAATTTTAGCGTTTATCTTAGGAATCTCATTCACTTAGGAATCAGTATATCTTAGGAATCTCACTTAATCTCACTCACCTAGGAATCAGTTTATCTTAGGAATCTCACTTATTTTCAATTAAGTCAAAACTCTGGAAAACAATTAACATAGGTACATATTCATTTATGGCTCAATATACAAGGTGCCTAAAATTTAATGAACTAGCCATTTATTTTATCTTTATTTTTTTTAGATATCAAAGCACTTTAAATAGAAAACTTTATGTTTCAAATACTATTCAATGGTCAATTTTGATTTTCATTATCACGCCCCACAAAGGCGCTACGACTTCTAACTCGCATTTTTTATTGGAGATTCGGAATCTAAATACAATCATCATGAAAAATCATGAAAAAATGACCCATCACCAGAATTTTCGTGTGTCCGAAAAGGACGCAATTACGCGCGCAAAAAGTGTGTCACTTGAAATATCGAGTTTTTGAAAATACTCAACTGTCACATGTGATAATTAAATTTTGGAGCATTATTCCACGCTGAATCACGCAGTGATGTTCATTTATGATAATCGTAATAACGAATTGTAAAAAACGGCCAAAAATGCACATTTCACCACTTGATTTCACACAGCGCAAATCATATTAAAATGTAGTTTTTTTCGGTATTTTTCAGCTTGATTGAGCGTGAAAAAATATCCCAAAATCTTGTATTCATGTGGCAAGTGAAAATTTCCAAAACACGATATTTCATAATTCATTGACACATACTTTTTGCGCCCGTTTTCGCGCACATGAAAATTCGAGTGAAGGGTTACTTTTCTATGACATTTTGTGTCGGTTGTGAATCTGCAATAAAAATGGGGGGGTTCCCATTTGAAAAAAGAGGCAAGAGTTGTAGCGTCACTGTGGTGCATGTTAATCAAAATCCAATTTCACCATTGAATAGTGTATGAAAAACAAAAGGAGTCACCTTTTAAAGTGTTTTAATCTCTTCAAAAATAAAAAAATCTCCGGGCTATTCTGTATTTCACATTATATTCAAATATTAACACCAGATTGGAATGCAATTGGACAATTAAAATTGATCGATTCTATTAAAGTGTTTTTCCAAGTAGAAAAGCACACGAAGAACAGGTTTGTGACGTAATCTTAACTAATTTACATCTGCATAGTCTTTGCAAAAAGCAGCTACAGAGGGGCCCGAAAAATAAACTGTTTTGAAGAATGGACGAGCTCTTCTTAGTGTGTACCCATCCACAAAACGGGATGCTAGAGTTGCGGCAACGCTTCTCCCATGTTCCACTTTTAGCGGAGAAGTCGGCGAGTTCGTTGCACCCTTTCCAGGTGAACAATACAAAACCTCAGTAGCATCATCAAGAAGTTATGCAAGCGTTCTATACCTTCCTTTCAGGGGGGGAGACTGAAATTTCCATTGAGTAGGCATAGTTGCCGTAGGCGCGCCTCTACTGGCGCCAGGGGTAATTTTCGTCTGCTCGGGTGTTTGTAAGTGAAAATGGGTCTCAATCTTTGTTTGATTGGGCTTACAACGTTCATAAGTCAATGTTAACTAAATTTAAAAAAATAAAATAAATAAATAAATAATACCTAAATAAACCCTACTTCCAAGGAGGGATCGAATAGAGGTGAACAGGGTTGCCACTGGCCATATCCGTCTTACTCAAAGACACCTGCTTAGTGCAGAAGCTTGAGATATTGTGTATGGGAGGTGAGGGGGTGATCTGTCCATCCACCACTTTCTGAAAGACTGCCCAGCCCTTTTGGACCACCGAGTTCAGCATCAGCCCCATCAGTGGCTTGACGTTCTATCCGGACCAGATAAAGTCCAATCCCTGTTGTAACTGAGAGCAGCTGAGCTCTACTATGAACTGTGATATATTTATATACATCTAGTCATAGTTTTATTTCACTTTGCTGATTGTATATAGTAGCATGTATATAGTTGTTAGCCTATTTTACATCTAGTCTTAGTTGTATTACTTTATTTTTGGGTTTTTTCTAATCTACTTTGGGGGCTAAACAGTGGTGATCACTGTACCCCTCAATTTTTCCCCTCAGAGTTGCCATTGGAGTCCATGATGGCGCTCCTTTTTTAGTCAAGGATGCCATCATGGCCCCCCTTAGAATCTTGCCACTTCCAGTGTCCCTTGAGACAACCTTGTTCAGTGCCGCTAATGATCCTTCTGGTTGAGGTGCGGCTTAAAAAAAAATAAATAAAAATAAAATAAATAAATAAAAGATAAAAAAAGCCTCATGCAGTAGTTGATATGTATTAATTATTTGTGGGAATATTGAGCTGTGGAGCTGGTGTTCTAATGACCCTGAAAATTTTTGATTCTATTTTGGGTTTTCTCCATCACCTTGAACGGCTGAACCTCGGAAAACCTTTCGTCCAACAAAAAACTTATGACGAACGAAATCGTAGAAATTTTATTCTCTGCAAGTCTTGAGTTGGTCAAAATCCTCGAAAAACTCTAAGATTAAGAGTTATAGGCGAAAAACTGAAAAATATGTGGCACCAAGTTTACGGTTCTGACAACTATATAGCAAATTCTGTTATTTAAGAAGCCTACCGTTCAAATTTCAGGTCGATAGGTCTAAATTGCCGGACATACAAGTCCACATCAACTCGAAATCATTGCGTTCGGCAATAAAAAAAATCACATACTATAGCAAATTCTGTAGGTACTCCTTTGAAACAACGGTGGTTAAAATAATGAAATTTAGGGATCCCAAATTTGGTTCTGCACCCAATGTTGACTTGCGGTGTCTTCTCCCACACATGTTTTCAGTAATGTGACCCCCATTAGAATATAACTCCTGTCAATATCCTTATATTCTGAGACTTACTCCACTCCCTTTCGATGAATAATATCTTTGACTCAAATTAGGATAATTCCGAGTAGTTTGAAATTTAACTGAAGTCGAATCCAAACATATTCATACGGCCAGGCTTCGTAAGCCATTTATAGCCAAAATTCCCCAACATCCCCTCAGGCTAAGATTTGGAATATTCCTGACTTGGGATTCAAGTAGAACGAATTAAAACAAACTTTTAAGCATACAGTGTTCAGTTTACATCATTGTGGGATGAAAAATCCTTACCCCACCCCCTCCTTTAAAAATTTCCCATTGAAAAAAAAAAAAAAAACTCCGTAGTTTAGGTTAGACTAAAACAACAACTACATTCCGCAAATTATTCCAATCACAGGCTTACAGTGTAATGACATCCAACCTCCATAAATACGTTGTAACCATTTAGGTGGTATATATGTCTAAAAACTTTATGGTGCTCAGATTTGCGGAAGAGAGTTTGAAAACATACGACGCAGTATTAAAACAGAAAATATTCAATCGGGTAACAAACCAGAAAATAACAAGATGACATCACGGATCACTATTATATTTCGTACTTGTAATATCGCTCGTAGTAAAATCACAATGTGACCTTTCACAATGAAAATAGCTATAAAACGAGCTCTTACAAATCTTGGTACGTCTAACATCTCTCATATATGGACAAAAAAGATGCGTATACCATATGTTGCCACCATTACCTACCATCTATTCTGGATTTCACTACGGAACGGTCTTCGCATTAGGATGTTTTGCTGTTCCGTAATTTAACTACCGAAAGTTAGCAGTTTTTGGGTAAAAAGCATCAAGAGACGACATGAGAAGATGGAGAATTTTCTGTAGTAGAGAAAGAGGAGGCCGAGGGAGCCGAGAGCTAGTTGGCTCGATAAATCAATAGGCAGACGTCACTGGCGCATTGGGGAACTCTAAAGTGTTCTAACGTGGATCTCCCGGCACAGAAGTTTTACAAGGGCAACTACACCATCTGGTTGTCATTTTGCAGAGATTATTCTTTTCTACCAAAGTAAAATCCACAAATATAAAGCGACAGTACGATTTTCCTAGCATATAATTGTAAGAAACCTAGAAACAGTTCCAATCTAACTATACAATAAAACTCAATAGTTCATACGAGTTTTTATGAAGGTTTATATGTATGGCTACATCTGTGACCAAACCAATCTCAAAATGATATAAGTATATAGGTTCTAGGTAGACTAGATGTTTAGGTAGATTTCAAAATATCATTTAGGTACATTTGATCAGTCATGTCAACAGGACAATGCTCATATACCAATAAAGCAACAGTACGATTTTCCTAGAGTATATTTATAAGAAGAAATCTAGTAACAGTTCCCACTACTATTTCAATCTAACTATACATTAAAACGTGAATATTTTATATAAAATATATAAATACGTCTTATTGTATAGTGTGGTTATTGCAAAAATCCCACTAATCGGAAAAGTCGAAAAATAAGATGGACACCATCACGTTGCGTACGGCATTTCTCACATGGGTACATAATCAATTTTGTCAAAAACATCTCTACCATACCAAGAAAAACACGTTGATCCTGCAAAACCCCCACAAGTCAGCAGCGTTTAGTCCCACTTTCTCAAAAATTGGTTGCGTTACAAAATAAGTAACATGTAACCAATTAGTGTTGATGAGTAAAGTTATTTTTCTAGTATTAAAATATGTGGTGCTGGATGGTTAACATCGTATCACTGATGGGGCACTACAGGTTTATACCCGAATTCCTCATGAACTGGACCAGCTTCTCTAAGGCCTGCGGTGTGGCATCTTGTACATAATTGTGCCAAGTTTATTCCACCTGGGCTGAATTCTCTTCTTTCTTAAAATTAAATGAAATTTGGCTTCATTTGATCAGTCATAATAGGACAGGGAAAGACGAATCAGAATTGTTCAGAACCAGGAGTGGAAATAATAATAAGTGAAATACTAGATCTGATCGTGCTGGTATCCAACTTAGTTTAGTTCGAATACGCATGCCGCATGCGTTTATGTGATTCAATCAATAATTGAACAATCTTGTTCATGAACTTTTATACAAAACCTCAGGAGCTGGGGGCTTGCACTGCACTACCACACTCGATCGTTCGTGCAGTTTCGATAATACTAAACTGACCCAGCAATTTTCAAGATGAACCTTACATGAACTCCACAACACCTTGCTGCATGATCAAAGCTACTAATAATCTGGATCTTAGGTATCAACACAAGGTAACAGAACCTTTGTAGCAATCAATACAGAATGAGAAAAATTAATATCTAATCTTTCCACTAGCATCAATCAAAGCAGCGATTCGTCATCGGGATTCAGGATGATGTTTTAAGGATTCTGGAACGTAGTTCAAATAGGTAATTTCCCTATTTCTGGAGTTGGAGAAATCAAACGATATTTGGAGCTCGTGTAGTTTCATCATTAACGAATAGGTACTTGAGTATTCTTTTAATGATCTTTTGACGTTGTTTAGAATAGTACTTATTTAATGAACGTAATTTATGTATGTGTAAATACTGGTGTTGTCATGACAACAAAGTTGACATGGACAAGCCTTCGTTGTTGATAGCTGGAGCATTAATAACCTAGCAAGTAGTTGTCAAGCAGCTGGGAGGGAAAAAACGCTATTCACCAGTTCGGCAGAATTTTTTTCAGTCTTCCCAACGTTTGGAGGAACCGATTTGATTTACCGCCGGCGTCACCGCGACATTAGTTTGGAGCTCGGCCAGGGGGAAACAGCGTCTGCCCCGCGGACAGTCCGCCAATCCCTTCTTCCTGGCAAAGCCCTCCATGTCGCAAAACGGCAATCTCTTCCTCGTGCAAGGGGGATTCACAGCCAAACTTCTCCATTACCTTGCCCTATTACCTTTGGGGCTCCTCTGTTTCTACAGACACAAAAATCTAGATGAAACAAATAAATAGGTACCTAAGAAAAAATGCAGTGCAATCTTCCGGAGGAGCACAATCTCAAACTCACGTTCTCCGATATTTTAGAGCGGTTATTTATACTGCGTTTATTTTACTGTTTCACGAACGTTCATGGTAAATTACACTGTCAATATAAGGGGGGGGGGGGGGGGGGGGGGGGGACTTGGCGCACTTTATTTTGCACCAAAAGCCATGTAATCGGAGCTGTGTTCAAAATATTTATTTCATGTACTTAACTATATTCCAATTACACATGAGAATGATAATAATTCGAGGAAATGACAAATGAACAGTTAATAGTTGTTAAGATTACAACAGAGTAAATTATCCATTGAAACATACATCGAAATTTTCTGAACAAAGAAGGGAACTCGCGAGGATAGTCTTGACGAAGACGACAAAATTCTGCGATTATCCCGCATTTCGTAAATAGTTTTCCATCAACTACTCCAATTGTCCCATTACTGTCAGGAGCTGTTTACTTCTCTTGGAGCGTCTGGGGAAGCTTTGATCTTTATTTACCCCCGCGTCGGGGTATTTACTCAGCCAATGGAAACCCCATCGCTCCCTGAATCGGCAAACACGGTAGTGAACCAACCCAATACCGTTCGGAGGGCCTAAACTAGGGGATTGTGGTTAAATTAATCGAAGGCGAAACTCTGGTTGGTATGGCGGTTTAATACTAGGCATTACAGAGGTTAATACTAGGTTTTGGCTACGAGGGGAATTTTAGCAGGAGCAATATGAGGTTTCTTGGAGAGAAGGTTATATGCACCCTCCATATTTGGAGGTAATCAATAACTAATTTCCTTTTCAATGTCGTAATTCGCTATGTATTGCTGACAACCGCGGATTAGTAGGAAACTAGATTCAACTGATGACATGAGGAAGTACTAAAAGTTTATAATGTGTCAAGAGTTTATAAGGTAAGTCAATGAATCAAATCGTCCCTTGCAATACGCTCAATTCGAAGTTAGTTGAACTAGACATTATAACGTTTTTTGAGATTCAATCTGTAAGCTACTCACTAAGATAGAACTTCCCTAAAACGTGGGTCTGAGCGAATCAGAAATGAAAGAACGCGAAATGTTTGTCTGTCACAGTGACTACTTGTCTGACACTGATGAAACAGGTTCCGTCCTCCAGGGACACGAGCGCGGCGGGAAGAAACCGTATCCTGTCCACTTCAAGCCTGACGTCAATCATAAAACATGAAAAATGCAGTAACGAAACACTCGGCGAAATCCTCAAGATCCACGTTCAACTTCTTAGATTTCTGTAACACTATTTTAAAATGACGAAATGATTAAATAAGGTCTGGATAAGGTGTCAGAGGGAAGAAAATTAATTTCTAAGACTTTTCAGCCCACTTATAATACCAATTTAAGAAGGTTGGATATTCTAGTTTATTGTAAAGTGCTTTGTGTATTTATCCGTGTGGAACACTAATTCCAACGTCTGGCATTCCCTAAAGGTGTATGCAAAGAGTTTCTGCTTTGATCAGCTGCATTAACTTGCGTATTTATGATTTAGAGGCTTTAGTACACGAGAAAACCGCGTTCTGTAATAATCATGAAAATGATCGAACGGGGACGCATGACGTAGCTCTTCGCTCTGATGTTTTGTCACTGGTGGTTTTCACTAGCAATAAACTGATATTTGGCTCAGTACACAATCATTTGACACAATCCCTTTATACTATTTAGTTATTTATAATTTACTTACTTATATTTTTTCATTAGATAATTTACTTTAATTTAATATGTGTATTTTTTTTTTTAAAGACATCGCAGAATGTCCTCAGGACAAGGATGAAACACTGCATTGTTTTTCAACTATCAGAACTTCAATATTAATCTGTTATTCGCAAAGAACCAGTTGTCGTTTTCTTACTCGAGAAAGGTGTTAGTGACACGAAATCCCACCAAGTCAGGCGACATTTTGCGTTTTAAGGTTTTCCCAGACGACAGGAGGGGATAACTCTTATCTCAATAATCCCGGATTCTGTAGGATCATCTCAGTCATAAATCTACTGAATAAACAAGATTTGCGAATAACAACAGGCGAAGGTTTCAGAATCCCTTTTTCCACTGGAAATAGACTTTTTAATCGTTCCAGTGAACTCATTCAGTTAGGTACGAGTGTGAAATGACTCATGAGAGGCTAACCAAGTTGTGATGTCACACTGTGCCGAAGGGTACCCCCCAGACGAGAGGGTTGTGATAACGCAGTTTGTAACCAAATTCTTGACAAATCGCAGAAGAGTGCGGTGGATGTCAGTGTTCTCCGAATGTATTCAGATGACCTGAATTGTAAATATTGGTTCATGGTACACGAACAATGACCTCAAGGTTAATCCGTTTGATTTACAAATTTGCTAGCCATCTAAGTTTTGGAAACAATATGTTTCATTCTTCCCTAAACAATTTTTGTTAACGTCATTCTTGATTTGACTTCATGTATTGGTCAATTTCTCGCTTGGACTTAATGTGCAGAGTGAGAATGTCGAGATAGCGCTGCCAATAAGAGATAAGCGGAATCTAAAGTGGCGAAGCTTGTGGGATACAGCAAAAGTCAACATTAGCGCGGTAGGGAAGGGGTTGTTGCCACGTGTCATCTGCAGAACCATACGTCAACCTGTCACCATCTCTAATAGGAGGTTTAATACGATGTCACGTGCAGCGAGTCACGTTTTCATCAGACGCACAATATTGTGAGGTTCTCAATTCAAAGATTGTTATTATTGGGAAACACCAAGGAGTTAATCATCGCACAACACCACAAAGTTCCCTCTAATACGTCAAATCCAAGCTATATTAGGACACTCACAGACTATCCAGATTATTACCATAAAAAGTTCACATGCAGTAAGATCATGTGAGCAAATTTACGTAAATATTAGTATTATATTATGTTCCAGTGCTTTGCAATTTGATCACATCGAGTGAAAAGAAATTGTTAAATATCAATTTTATTGTGAAAAAAACTCGTTCTGAATGCGATTCTACGATTCAAAAACGCTCTTGGGTTATCAACTTTTTTTTGCATATTTTATCGATTTTTCAGCAAATATGAATGAAATTAATTGTTTCTACAATGTATTATACATATTAATTATATATATATAGAATTGTGGAAGACATTTTAGAACGGATAGGATATTTAGGAGTGTTTCCTATGGTTTATCTACTGTAATTTTTTCCCGGTTTATCAAATTTCTTGAATTTATGAAATTCCAAGAAATTAGATGCAAAACTTCATTAGCATAGACCACGGTTTTGCTGCCTCCTAGAGATCTTAATTCGTCCGTTTTACGAAAAGACCATGAATGTAAAAAAATCGAATTCTTCAACTGTCTCCGATTAGGCACATTTCATTAGCATTTGACCGCCTCTAAAAGCACAACAATATTAAATTTGGAAGCATCTCGAGTTACATAACAGTGTCGAGGTGAATACATGATTAACATTTTTCATTTGCTAAAACCAATAAAACATGGCTCATGATTTTGACATACGTTCCCAAGTATGCACTGAGTTGCTATACGATGAATCTACCACGTTCCACATTCATTCCATCAGCGAATTGGAAGAGTATTTGTTGTTAATAAAAGCATAATGCCTATACATACACATAAGATATTCTGGTTACGAAATGACAATGTAACACATCCAACTTAACAAACCAGTTTAGAACGACCCTAGAAATAATCTAATCTGTCCACATCTCAGCATTTGTGTTGCTTCCCCTTTCTCCTTGGATCTAAATCTAGCCTGGACACACCTTTCTGTCGCATTGAGAATGAGTGCAAGATCAGATTATTATGTAAGCATTTTTAGCAAATTT
Source organism: Adelphocoris suturalis (assembly GCA_030762985.1). NCBI lineage: Eukaryota > Metazoa > Arthropoda > Insecta > Hemiptera > Miridae > Adelphocoris > Adelphocoris suturalis. The sequence continues at coordinate 52,703,250 of CM061046.1, read as the reverse complement.
CTCAGGGGTTTTCTAGATATTACCGGCACATTTTGTTATCAAAAAACTGTTATTGGAACGTTGAATTCGAATACAGCGCGATTACAAAAACGATTACCCTGCTTCGAATTTGAGCGCTCGTATAATCTCATTGAAATCGGTAGTTTGACTCAAAATCCAGGGTATCTGTGTCGAATTTCGGCGTTATTACGGTTGACTAGAAAGTTGACATTCGTAACCGAGATTTTTTGCCGGATTTCCAGAAGATTTTCCGAGTTTTTCTGGAATATTCAGGTTTAATCATATCAAGATCTAGACCTGTGTAACTATTAGTGGGAGGTAAAAATGTTCCATGGAACTTTCCACAAATTTCGGGGACATGTACTAAGCATTTTCAAGTGAGGAATTTCAATAAAGTGTTGCATTGCAGCCCATTTTTTGGATAGCTAGAAAGCTGACATAGATTTTACAAATAATATAGGTACCTAATTATAACACCAAGGTTTCGAGAGTTGTGTTATGTTTTTGCATTAAAGGGTTGAGTGGTCAGAAGTATTCAGTTCCACGCTCAGCTTCCCAAACCAGCAACCACACCACAAATTGCACAAAAACGAAATCTTCAGGTTTCAGAAGACACAGGCAAATCAACAAATCACTAACATTCGAATTCCAAATCAAATATTCCACATAAAAGTATGCAATTTTCTTCTTGCTTGATGGATTCTAAATCTTTGTGCATCTAAAATTGGTAAATCCGCCTGCACATTCGAAATTCCAAAACTAATTAACCAATTATTAATAGGTTTCTAAGAATTATGAAGGTTCTGTACGAAAATACAAGTCAATTGGTATCACCACGATCCAAGATGATTGGCCCACCTCAGTTCAAAATTCAAAAACAAAGAGCATTTCGAAGAGCTTTAAATAGTTTCGAAACCTTAGGGCTGGTTTATCAATTACCTACATTGACTGCAGGATAGCTATACCGAGTATAGCGCTATACTCCAGATAAGAATGTGATTCGTTCATCAATGCCGAATCACCTGGCGGATAAAATTATCCCTCAGATAAATTCTGTCTGGCAGATAGCGCCGTTAGCATCCTGATTGGTGACCGTAGGCGACAAAATAAAGGCGATTTACACACGGAGCTCCCATAGAGAAGAGTAGGAGCTAGATTTTCTTCATGGATCGACTATTAAAAAACCCGGGCCTGAAGTTATTTCCACAACAATGTCCATCATGTTATCAAGCTCGGCAAATAAGAAACCACCACGTTATTAACATTTGATTGCTTCATTTCTAGAGAGAGAAATTACCATTAGCAACCTGAAGTATTATGAATGAATTATTGTGATCAGTAAGTTGTGGACTTAATTTCATCTTCGATTCATGTTAGAATGTAAAGAACGGTATCTTTGTCCAACCGAAACCTCAATAAAAATACACACTCGTCCCATATTAGTTAGTGATCTACACGGGGTCTTACTAGGTATATACGGTCTTCTTTTCCATTCAACGAATTATACTACGATAGAATCTTCGACGTTGCTGCTATTTGAAGACAAATCCCCAAATATATCCATTGGAAGTTACAAAAATAAGGACAATCAAACTTGAGATTCAAATAAGACTTTTGTAAATTAATACACTTGTTCGGGGTTAGAAAGGTCTAGATATCTCATAAACCTCCAGTTATAATTTTTCTTAAGAGATTACATTGCTTAGCTTAAAGCCCCCCACACACGGGCGAGCATGTTCGCGAGCATGTTCGTGACGGTGTTGGCGGCGAACATGCTCGCCCGTGTGTGGGGTCTACCAGCCTTCGGACCGGCGAACATGTTGGGCTCGGCGCTCGGCTCGTCGGACCCGGCGAGCCCGAGCGCCAACACGGACATGCTCGGCCGTCTGTGGGGACAACCAACATGTTCGCGAGCATGTTCGCCGGTTTCCTAGCGACTGAGGCGATATGGCACAGCTAAACTTAAGGTTTTCGTAGCTTCTGCCACTGGCCAAAAACTGAAGTGTCGCAGCAAGGCGCTCTTTTGAGGTGATCGACTCCCTCATAGCAGTGCTTTGTTTCTCAATTTCTGGAGAGATACGGCCAAGAATGTCTTCGAAACAGTCTTCAGTCATCCTCAGGTAATTTTTAAAATCATTCGGTTCGTTTGCTGCTAGTTCTGACAACAGAGACATGTGGCTGAAGCGGTTCCTATTTTGAAGCCAATTCTTGCACCAGATTTTGCGACGCTTCCGTTTTATCTCATTTTCCAAACAAACGAAACCACCACAAACAGCAACCACAGCGTTAACATCCATTTCACACACACACTGACACAACTCGACTATCACAGCGCGAGAGAGGCAGAGTACTGTGCGGCAGCGGCGAGAATGTTCGCGAGCATGCTCGTTCGTCTGTGGGCAACGCCGAGCATGTTCGCGAGCATGCTCGATCGTCTGTGGGCAACGCCGAACATGTTTACGAGCATGTTCGCCAACAGGCTCGCGAACATGCTCGCCCGTGTGTGGGGGGCTTAAGAAGTGGTGCCGTTTAAACAAGCGGTCATCACTAAAAAATCACCCGCCCTTCTTTAACAACTGCAGACTGCCTCAACCATCCTTCGTACAAAACCGGTGATTAGTGGTTCCGAGCCTCGTTTTAAAAACCTCACTACGCTCAGCGTGGAGCAACCTATAGAGGGACCTTGCGGTTTTTTGATCAGAAAAAAAATTAAAAAAGCTTTGAGGAATGAGACACTTTACAATGCTTGTCGAAGGTATACTTTTTTGCGCTGCGTAAACTTTAAAAGTTCACAAGAGGTTCATAAATCAGACAGATGTTTATCGTTTCGCTGTTAAAACTGGTCTTCTAAAGTACCCAGTTATTTTCAGACTGCCTATTTCAAGCTTGGATAAATATATATCTACTGACGTCATGGTGGGCTTTGTAGCTTCTTGTTCGTATTCGATTTTGCTACCTACATCTGATCCTACCACGGATTTAAAATCATAAGCTAGCAACTGATGTGAATAAAACTGAAATTTCGTACAAGGATTTTGTTAGTAAGTCATTACGAGATGTTTGATGGATAATCTCTGTTGTTACAATAAGTATAGTCATAAACATGACTACTAAGCACATAGGAGACAGAAACTGAGAAAGTAAAAGAATTTATTGTGCAGAAGAGCATCCCTAATAGAACTTAGCCACATTGATTAACCAAACTAGTTGTAACGAAAAAAGCAGAATTAGATAAACAGCTCAGATGATTGGTTGACTTCTTTGAATTGAAACATTTCTTAAAGATGAACAATTTAGAACAATCTGCGTACAACTCACAAAAGGCTTCTAGTTCAAGGCTATATAAAGGGATATTAATGGAACTGCCGGCAACTTGGCTCATGCACGCGTGTAAGGGCCGAAGGAAAGCTTTTTAGGTAATGGCGTCGAGTTCCTTTGGCCAAGAAGATGCGGATCCAGAGACAAAGGATTCACCCCGGAAAGGGGGTGAGAACATCCCTGACGATGAACATACAATTAGAAACCAGTCGATAAAGGAGGGGGAAATGAAGGGGAGGAGGATTGAAGAAGCCATAAACAAAAGAGTTTTATATCCAAGAGACGAACAGAAAAAAAAATCGAGGTTTTCTAAGGGTCAGCCGGAGTCCCGCGTTAAAAAAGACTGAAAAGAAAAAGAAGAAAATGCATTTGCCAGTATTTTTAAAGGGAGCGCGCACTCCAGGATTTGAAGAGTTGAAGCGCAGAAGAGGCGTTTTAGCAAAGCTTCGCTAATGGATCCCACTTCAGCCGTCCCCCACCACATACCATTATTTTTACAATCTTCAAACCCCTTCCGTTCTTCAGGGGTTTTGTTTGTTGAGGGACTCATCAGAATACCTACTGCGTGTTGGTTGTCTGACGATGTGCTCTGTACGGACGACATCTGGTGCGCTAGGACGAGACTTCCCCTCAAGGGTTGGCTAGGGAACCCACACACCCAGGTTTATAGGTGTTTTTGCTCCTGTTATGTTTAAAAGTGAATGGAACTTCCCTTTCCAGCAACTAGAATCCGGGGTGATAAAAATGCAACATGACAGCATCCTGGATTAGAAGATGCGTGAGGTGGAAAACTATGTAAGGAAGTTAGGGTTACAAAGAAATTTTAGACGACTGTGAATACCGTTAAAACTTCACCGACAACTACAAATCGATCAGGACAGCATAAAACATTTGAAAAACAAATTTACATCCAGAAATTACTAACCTTGACATACTACCTTAATGTAGTTGAATTAGACCTCTTGTTTTGACCTGCTTTGGCATTTTGGAACTCTCAATTTTCAAAAAAAAAAAAGCTTTGAATATCATCAAATTAGATTTTAGAAAATTAGATTCTGGCTAGCAGTACCTACTATTAAAATTATTTGGCAATTAATTGGAGTAGAAATTTTAAACATTGAAATAGATAATTGTAAAAAGATAAGTTAACAATCCGAGCTGATGTCCAGGTCTTGTCGACGGAATGAGCTTTGCCTAGGATGGTATCCTCCAAACCAATTTTAAAGTTTAATGGACCTAAAGTCTAAAGGACCTAGAGTTGTTTAAACTGGATGTATCTTCAGGTATTTGGTTCCAAGAGGGGCAAAAGCTTTGAGAATGCATAAACGCTTGTGTACATCAGTGGTCTTCTAACCAGGATTTTCGCAAAAAGCAACATGAAGATACTCATCAAGCAACGAGGGATATCTGAATTCGGTTTAATATTTTTAAATGAAATTCAATGAAATTCTATAAATACAGACACCAACCGCACTCTTCTACAATTAGTAGTTTTCAGTCCATAATTTTGCAAATAATTGGCAAAACGTCATTGTTCGTCATTGCTGAACCAAGTATGACATCATACTTTGCTGAAAATTAGTCAAATCGTGAAATGCAATAACTCATCATAGAAAACACGAATACAAACCCCAGAGACAGTTCTTACGGCAAAGCAGGTGTGCGAGAAGGATGTGGGTCCTTTGAAAAATTATGGGTAGATTTTTTGAGGTGTTGAAGCGCTGACCAAACATCGGGACATATCCAAAACAAATCACTGCTTGAGCAAGTGTTTTTCTTACAAACACAGGGGAATTGCCGACAAGTGTAAATCTGAGGGAAAATAGCTTTTAGCGAGGCTTACGGTCAACCGGTCGAGAGGGTCTGCAAATTACGGAAATCGGTGTAGCGAAAGGTCAACGAAACTCAGTGATCCGTGAACTTCTGGGAAAGAGACCAAACCAAGAAAGGCTGTTTCCTGGGCAAATCAACACCAGAAGCTGGATCTGAGTCCATACCGAAACGTTTGGTTTTTTAATACTGTTTCTCCATTTTGAAAACGGTGTCAAAGCTGATTCAATGATCAGTATTCAATGTGTTCCACTAAGTTATAACTTGAATTTACTCTTCAATATTTCGAACTGTCTGCATTTGCAATTATATTCAAAACCGAGTACATAATGTTGAAAAGTCTCTTCCGATAGTAAAATAGCATTCAGGATAGCAACCTGTACTCAACCTCAAATACCTAATGTAACACATTACTTTGCCCAAAAAAGAGGAAACTCGGAAAGAAGCATTCAATCGTTCCATTCCGTTATAGCCTACTCACAAGAACTTCCGTATTTGTTATGAATCACATTATAAGGAACAAAGGTCACTTCGAACATAACCACGCAGCTAGTAAAGCAGGTAAATATTCAAGATAATGCAACTCGACCATTTTCAGGAAAATTTTCATCTGTTGCTGATCACTCTGAAATCGAAAACCGCAAGATTTACCTATTCCACAATATTACTTGTTTAATTGGGAGCAGAATGTGCATCATTGTCAGAAAACCACCTAATACTGCAAGCGAGGTCATATACATGAAAAGGAGAATAAATCAAGAAGTGGGTATTCCGAGACCGTTTCCTCCTACACTCGCAACAGGAAATTCAATTTGTGACTGCAAGACTTGGTGGGAACCTGCACATCCTCTGACCTTGCAGAAACTCAGTCATTTACAGAAAACTAACCTGTTTTAGCGAATTTTTGTGGAAAATGAAGCTATTGGCTCCAAAAATTGTAAAATCAAAATTTAGATTTTGCGGAAATAATCAGAAATTGTTGCAATACATTTCCGCCACACATAAACGGTTAGTTTTCGGTTGGAGATGTCAAGGCTGCGTTAAAATTAAAGTGTTGGAAAATTATCTAGGACAGGCATAAAATTATGTGATGTTGATATTCAACTAAAACTTCAGTAGATTATGTGATGAAATTGATGGGAGGAACTAATCTAACATCTGAATCTACTTCTAACGCAACATTTAGACGGATCGTCTAAATGTCCACTTATAGGGACCTAGGTTCTAGTAGTATGCATTAGAGCATTTTCGAGATGCAAATTCGTGAAAAAAGTCAGTAAAATTTTAGGAGGCTGAATGCTTTTCACGTTGGCTTATTTTGAGCTGGATTTATAATATCCTAATGTGTTTCCGAGAGTACCGTTGAAGAAACAAGAAAAAGCGTGGCTGGTTCGCTTATGGTTGGGTGATCACGAAATTCTATCTAATGGAAGTTTAAAAAGGGGGAGGTCTCGACCTCACACGTTCAGGGCCGTTTGAAAAGGGGGAAAATAAAAATACAAAATGAAATGAAATAATGGGAGTTTGATCACGTTCGTTGAGACCAGCCAGAGGGTTATGAGGATACATTGAGAGAGATGGAAATGATAGGCACAAAAATAGAAGTACAGATGGCCAACGAGTCATCTGAGTGATAAATAAGAACAGTATTGAATGTATTAGTATAGAGAATGAATTTGGGCGATCTTTAGCATGAGAACAAGAAAACTCTAGTAAGCTCTATCAAACACTATAGGAACTCTAAGATACTTTCTCGAACTACAAAACATTTCAATAAGGAGTACTCTTACTTAATATTAAATTAGTATAGTATTATTTACATACTATACTCTAAGCTCAGAAAAGTAATTTAGGAACAATGAGCATATTTGAATGTTTTAGGCTCATTTTAAGAGAAGGAAGAGTGAAATTAACGAAATAATATTCACAAATCGAGGGATACGTAGCGAAAGAGGTGGCCTAAAACTCGGAACGTTAGAAGAAAAATGCGTGAACATAAATTCAGATACCAGTTAACGTCAATGAGAAATCGCAATGTATTTGAGCTCATTAAATTTTAAGTCAAACTTGTTCGAGTGACTTTTTTGAATAGGCAATTTAGAAGCGAGTTCAAAATATCACTTGGAACAAATTTTTAGAGATTTAGTACTCTAGTAACTTACGATACGCGCCAAGTAGCTGAAATTGAGACATACCTGAAACCAAAAGAGAAAAAACCATTAATAACAGGACAAGAAATTGAGAGATGAAGACATATTTAGGAGACAGATAAAGTATATATGGTAGGTGAGGTTTGAGAGGGGGATAGAATGCGAGTTCCTCATTGTTATTTATTAAACCGAGCGCTTTGGCTACTAAGCATCTTCAAGAATCCATTAAAATCAAAGCAGGAGTGGTGTGTTCAGTTGTTGAAATACAACTGGTCTCATAAATAATGTAGTTAGTTACAATTCGTGTTAAGTAAATGGTTCATATGTTCGTTGAAAAGCACATTAGTAAATGGTAGGTATTTACATATTCAAAGGGTGTAGGTTTTATATTATGTATCTATACCACAAAATAATTGCTGTGAAAGGAAAAATGCATTAAGTCATTTGATTGGAATGGCAAAAGAAAATGATGTGGTGTAGATAGTAGGTATAATATGCACTTTCAAATATGTAAGTACCTACCTTTTAGTGATGTGCATGTTCAATGAAATAACATAAATATATGAACCATAGACTTGACCTTAATTATAACTAACTACTTGTATAAGATCAAGTTAGTGTAATGCGTACATTTCTATTGTCCCTCCAAAAAATCGCCGATGAAGTTTAACATCACATTTCTCAAAAAAAGTGGATATAATTTATGGATACCGTTGGATTCGTATTTTCACGCCCGACCACATCGATTCAATGTTCGAAACCGCTACAATCAAGTTTTTTATTTATTTATTGATTTATTTATTTTTATTTATTTATTTATTTTTTTTTGTAGACACATCTCAAATCTGCAGTCAACACCACGCATAATTAATTATCGTGTGCTATGGCTTTTCATGATGGATGAGCTTTCAGACCTACCTTTTTTCTAATTTCACAGTGATATTTATGTTGTGCCTTCGATAACGGGGCTCCGAACATGAAAACATCGAGGTAGAGCGCAGCACGTAAACAAGCACCTTACCGATTTGCTCTTCCATTAAGTAACTTGCCTGTAACTTGTAGTCGTGACGGACACAAGTTGTTATTGTTTTTAGCCAGTTTTTTGTTTAAGTGCGTTTCTGTATTATCATAATTCATTTATTAATAGTGAAATTCTCATTTTTTACCTGCATTGATGAGATTGATGGTGGGGGGAAAGTTATGTCAACCACCATGTTACTTAGGTCCTTCGCCCCCTAGCGGCGGACTTTATAGGTCCGGAGCCCCATTAGGAATAAATTACTTGAGCCTGAGTTACAATTTACGATTCATACAGAAATATCAAGATTCTGATGCATCTGATTGTATTGCTTCACTGTGATCTGGGGTCGGGTTATGTTGTCAAGTAACAAGTGAATCAAGTTTTTTGTTTCTCCTGTAAGTTGAAGAATGAGGTAGGTATATGAGATGTTAGAACGTCCAATGACGATATATATAAATCCATTGTAGAACCTAGGTAATTCGTAATTCGCCGGAGACAATGTGATGTAGAGAAAAAGGTGGTGTGAGATAAGGAGGTAGGTGGAATGGAGGGATTGGTGGTTGGGGGGGGGGGGGGTAGAGGTTGTCCTCAGAATGTAGGCCGTCGAGTGAAAACATCGATGGCCGGGGCCAACGACCCAACGGGCCAAATCGGGGCCGCGCCTTTCCACCAGTCCGATTCCGCGACCTGCAAGCGCAACCCCCACGTGGCGCTACACTACACTCCCCACCCCTCCTGGACACCCTTCGTGACCTCACTGCCCATTTCTTCCCCTAGTAGTCGACCTCAAACCTCCCTTGACGACCTGAAATAGATCTCCACAACCCGATCGTCAAAATTACTCATCGTAGTTGTAATCAATAGTTGCACAATTACTATTGAGATTTTCTAAATTTCCGAAAGAAATATTCATTAGGTAACTCCAAGAAAACAACAATTATTTTGTTTCGGTCAATGGTGGTTCACTACATTGTTACAGCAAAATACATCGAAATTAGGTAAACAAATCAAAAGTTGATTCACAGGAGGTACGCAATATGGATCTCAACTACACTCTCCACCCCTCCTGGACACTACTCATGACCTCACTGCCCATTTCTTCCCGTAGTAGTCGACCCTCCCTTGACGACCTGAAATAGATCTCCACAACCCGATCGTCAAAATTGCTCATCGTAGTTGTAATCAATGAACAATTACTACTGAGATTTTCTAAATTCCCGAAAGAAATATTCATTAGGTAATTCCCTGAAAAAACACCTATTTGTTTCGGTCAATGGTGGTTAACAAAATTGTTACAGCAAAATACATCGAAATTAGCTAAACAAATCAAAAGTTGATTCATAGGAGGTAAGCAATGTGGTGCTTCACTACCATTCCCACTCCACCTGGACAGCCCTCATGACCTCACTGCCCATTTCTTCCCCGAGCTGTCGACCTCAAACCCCCCTTGACGACCTGAAACAGATTTCCACAACCCGATCGTCATAATTACTCTTCGTAGTTGGGATGATTCGTTGAACAATATTATTCTTGAGATTTTTTAAATACCAAAACGAATATGTTTTGGTCAATACTGTTTAACAACGTTGTTAAAGCAAAACATATCGGAATCAAGTAAACAAATCAAATTTAGATTCATAGAAGGTAAGCAATGTAGAGCTTCACTACACTCCCCACCCCTCCTGGACACCATTCGTGACTTCAATGCCCATTTCTTCCCCTGGTGTCCACCTCAAACATCCCTTGACGACCTGGTACAAATCTCGACAACCTGCTGGTCTACACAATTTTGAATTGAGAATGTTATTTTCGAATGTAGATTTTACATGTTAACCTTAAGATTTATAAGTATTCTGATTAACCAAGGGATCATATACGACCGCAAGCCTCCATGCCAAAAATCAGGAAGCTCTACCGTCCCGGATTCACCCACCACGACGGCTCCTGGTCTCATGGAGTCACCTAACCATTTGGTCAAGCAGCCTTTGCTATAGATAGATAGATAGATAGATAGAGATACCCAAAATATCTACTTTGTTTCGGACTGGATGGGACACCAAAATACTCATGAAGCTAATGAATGGTGGATGTTCTTGTGTGGGCAGAGTGAGTCAACTCAACTACCGATTTCCGAAACAAATAAGTAAGTAGGCACCTAGTAAAAAAAATGAAACTTTTCGGTCTAAGGTGACCAATTTCGTTGCCACACCAAAGTACAGAGACATTTCCAAATCACTTAGAATTTGATTCCACTAAGTAAGACAAGTGAAGCTCCAGCAGCCTTATAAACACGTGTTTTTCTAGTTGGAGCCCCTCATGACTCACTACCAACTGAATTATGGAATTGTCGTGAATTATCGAACCTCGAAACTTGCTTGCCGATATCCACGTTGGTTTTACATATATTTTTTAATGAAAGCAGATGAAATTCTAAAAATACAGACACCAACCGCGGCTCCTCTACAGCAATAAATTAGTTTCCTTTCTATGAATTTTCAAAGTTTTGGCAATAAAACTACGTCATCGCACCCCTTTCACCTATGTTGTCGAAAATTTGCAAAACCGTAAAAAAACACATCTCTCATTGATTTCGCTCATGGTTTCAAAGAATAATACTTTCATTTAAAAATAGTAAAACGCAAATTATTCATACCAATGGGTAATTCTCATTATTATTTGCGGTAGTTCAGTTGTTGAACGAATTAATTCTTGAGATTTTCCGAGAGTCAAAATAAAAATTACTTGCCTCCTTAAAAACAAACATATTGTGTAGTTTTAGTCATCGGTGGTGAAGTTCTCGGCTACATCAGCAAAATGCCTCGAAATTTCTTAAACAATATAAATTGTAGTTATTACTACAAGGGAAGCTAAATGAATCTCCTCTCACGACCACATTGCCTCATAATTTTCTTATTTTGCATCCAAGTCTACAAGGTAGCGGAAACATTGTTATCACTTTCGAGAGATGAACAACTTCTTGTCTCCAGCATCAAAATTCCCACTCGCATTTCACATGTTCGGCCATTCTGAACAACTTTTGTTCAGTGTCTGTCTGTCGTGTGTCCGCAAATCCTTATAACAAGCCTGATTTCCACAGTTTTCTTCTGATTTTGATGAAAATTTCCAGGGATTATGCGGATTAGAGTGTAGATGGTCCCCTAGCAGTTTCATTGATCCCAAATAAATAATTCGCCCTCCCCATGCAAAAGTAAATTCCATCAGGCATAATTTCTTACGCCCTGGTCGTCCGATCACGCTCAAATTTGGAGGATAGTTGGGCGTGGACGATTTGAACATTCCATATCAATTTCAACCCAATCGTATCAATAGTAGCCCCTGAGCGTTCGCAAATGTGAACTCCTTGCAACTAGCACAATTTCCACAGTTTTCGTCCGATTTTGATTTAATTCTCAGAGAATGGGCGGATTAGAGTGTGAATGGTCTCCTATCAGTTTCACTGTTTTCAAATAAATATTTCACTCAGCGCAGGCGCAAACGTAAACTCTATCAAGCATCATTTTCTCACGCCTCAGTTGTCTGAAAAAATACTCCATCTTCATTTACCATTTCCCCCTACCATAAGAATCAGCTATCGAATCATGATTCAGAACATTTCAATGATCTATAAATCATGTTATGGATACGAGGAAGCTATGTGCCACACCCAACCTGGTATTGACGTTTCTTTATTTTCGACATTCTTTGTGACGTGGAATCGGGTTGGAAAACCTGACTGTGACAAAAATCACACTCAAGTAGTTCAGGACAGTACCTAAACTACATTTGAGATAATTATGCTTTTTTTTTAATTCAATCTAACCAATTTTTTCAAGGACTCGGCTGGCTTGAAAGTGCGATGTTAAGTTGTAAATGTTTTTATTTCATGTTAGGTTATTTCACCTCATTGCTCAGGACTGGCCTCAGTATCAGAAGCCCAATAAACCGCCTAAAAACTTCGAAGTAACGAATTTTCGCTCATCACAATTCGTTCTAACGAAAGAATTCTTTGGACTAAGGGTTTCGTTAGGAACGAGCCAAAGCTGTATTTTTCCTTGTTTTTCCGAGGGTGGTTGGTTCCGTCATTACTGCAAATTACCTCTAACCCGGAACCTGTTACAATTTATTTCACATTAGGTGAGCATTAAGTGGCGCTACACCCCATACCCTTCCTCACCGCAACGCCATTTTCTTCCCGTAGTTTCTGACCTTGGACGCCCCTTGGTCGATCCTGCAGTGGTTACAATTCACTAATCGTAGTTGATATCAGGTGAAGTATTGAGTGTCATTAGGAACTTTCTAATCTCAACTGCAAGGCTCCAGACATGTTTTTCAAGTTAAAACATAGACATTAACTACCCCACTTAGTTTTAGATGCGAGGAAAGTAATAAACATAATTTGTCTTCTCATGAGCAATGCTGGTTTTTGAGGACCCATCTACCGCGGCCTCACCGGTAATCCTGAAAACGTTACCAAGATCAGAAGCAAATTTCGTAAGCAATACGTGTACGATGAGGACACAGACGAGGTACAAAACCAAAATAATCCAACTGAAGATCAGACTGTAATAATGACAAAGTTATTAGAATCAAACTTCCTTGAAACTATTTTCGAGCACCACACAGATACAGTGAGATCGTTAGTTCTTATGTGACAATGATATATGATGTAATGATATTTTTCAAATGACGTAACAGGTATCTACGACCAAACCAAAACTATAAACAACATACTAGTCATTTTGATACACAATGGGGCGCGTAACCAATGGTCTCAAGAGGATAACATAGGAGAATTTGTTTCCCGTGAAGCGTACTTGTGTGATAAATAAAGCTTTCCAACGTGTGGTAAAAGATTTTTGCTAAATTTCACTAACGATTTGGTTAGTGAATATCAGTTATATGCAACAATAAAATCAGAAAATTGTGAAGTATTTTTGCGAAAGATTCAAAGACAACTTTTAGGAATAACTGTCAGAAAATATACATGTTGATGATAAATTAAACACCAAGGAGGGTCTAAAAAGTGAAAAAAAGACTAAAAAATTTACAGGATACTTCAACTATACATTATAACATTCTATGTAGAATCGGAAGTGTAATTGCATTATTGGTTGTCATAGAAATATTGGTAGGTTTCCTCTCTATCCACCATACCTGGAAGGCGTTGCAAGCGATTCAAAAATTAAAAAGCGCTGTGCTCTTTTGTGGGCAAGTTTGCACTCTCAAGTGGCCTATTGACACATTTCGTCTGGTGAATTGAATTAGATTCAGATATTAACGATATGATTATCGATAAATTAGATCGATTAGGTGTCAGAACGAGAGTTCTAGCCAAGAAACTGAATTATGGAGGGTAGACGAGTTTTTTAGGTTCACTTTTCACCGAGCGATATTTTTTAAGACAGCCCTTCACGAATAGATAGAGGTTATTCGATTTTTATCTCTTCATTTTCTATCGATTGATTGTTTTGGTTGTCGACCAGCACCTGGTTTGGAGTGCACTTTAAATTAGTGGTTCGTTCGAAGTTCTCGTTCAGTGTGTTTTGACTTTTGGAGCCTAAGGTCGGTGCAAGTGCGAGAAATGTGAGTTGTCGAGAAAATCATTCGGTTCATCTTGAGATGAAAAGTGCGAATTTATCTTGACCTGCCGGTGTTCCGATGCCTCCCACCGTTGAAAGTAATAACGCATTTTCGTAATACAAACTATACATGGTAAACTATGCGAAATTGGACTTCTGTAGGTTATAATCTGACAGTTTTCACAAATGCTGTGAATCAACACCAAAGGAGCCACGCACATATGACAGCATCATTGACTTATTTCACATTTGGAAAGTCAGCACGAGTTAACCGCCATATCAATAAATATATCATTGCAAAATTGCTTAATGGGTATCCACATGTTCAGGACGGCAACCTGCCCAACACCATAAAAGAAAACTTCATATACAAATATAAACCTCCTATCAACTTTTTAAGAGAATATAAAACGTATTGGAGAGGTGTTAACGGTGGATATGGCCTTCTGACACGAGCTGACGGAGAAACCAGATAGACAGGATATGAAGCTGACCTACGACAGACCATCCATAGGCCTAGACTACAATGTGACAGACAGCAGCGTGTCCGTTAGGACCAAGTGTATAGGCAGGGGCAATCGCCCGTACATTGCACCTGCATCTACCCACAATGCAATTTAAAGCCGCGAAGGTGAACCCGTCCGACGGAATGCAGACTCCGCTAATCCAATTAGCATCGTACCCAGGAGCCACACGGGATTTTCATTGAGCCGACGTCAACGGAAACGTCAGCGGAGATCGTTCAGTGGATGTATCGACTGTGTCCTTGTAGAGCTGTAGGAGATTTAGTCGCTGGTAGTGAAATTTCAGAACACTAAACCGCATTGAGGTTCTGCATGAACCTCAGAGCGAAATGGTGAATCGACACTATAGGATCAGCAAAATAGCGGAACCAATAATAGTAAGTGGATCCAGTGTCTAGAATTGAGATACAATTAACGAATAATAAAGTTGAAGTCAAGTTCGTTTCTTGCTCATAAAATCCTTTATTACAATTACTATTGTATTGGCATAATTAGTCAGATCCTCAGAGTGCCCAGAGTCTATCCAGCTGATCAGTACACCTCCGTAACTCGTAACTGTAGTCTAATAGCAGCTCCATTTAAGATTTCAGAACCATAGGTTAATTACGGAAAAAAATTACCACAAGGGGTCCTTCAAGTGATCAGTGCTGACTGTAACTAGTAATTGTATTCTAGATAGGAGCTCCAACTCAGACTACGGTTACAAAGGTCGATTAGAAGGGAAAAAATAGTCTCCAGGGATGATCACGCTAAACGCGATTTTGTTACAAGATTTGGTGACCGAATTCAGTGAGACAATTTTGAGGCTAAGAAAGGAAGACTTTGTCAACAATGTACTGAATTTTTCACAAAGATTTGCGTGCGTGAGTAAACTCAACGTCAAACCTATAACTAACTACCTTTCCATTTTTTACAGGGCTCTCACAACATTCTTCACAAGGTTCAGCCAGAATGGCTGACGTACTAAAATATATATCTGACTGTATAAATAGGTTTTCGAATTCGGAGGAGCTCATGCTCCATTACAGACGTACATTCCCTCTGAAACGCTTGGAATATTATACATATATAATACCAATTTTATAAAAATCGAAATTTTCATTTATATTATGGTCTAAATGTCAACACGAATTAGCATTCGAGAGCCATACTTGAAGTAACTGGAGGTAGAGAAAGTTCAAAAATGTTAACGTTACGGCATTTTAATGAAGAATTGG
Source organism: Adelphocoris suturalis (assembly GCA_030762985.1). Taxonomy (NCBI): domain Eukaryota; kingdom Metazoa; phylum Arthropoda; class Insecta; order Hemiptera; family Miridae; genus Adelphocoris; species Adelphocoris suturalis. Next base: position 52,687,611 of record CM061046.1, on the reverse strand, counting down.
TTAAAAACTATAGGGTTTCGTCCATTGAATAGTTGTATACTTTAGGGCTTGAACCGAATTACAAAAGTTTTCCAAATAGGTGCAATATGCTGAGTGAGAATCCGACAATCGGGAAAAGGTGAAACTGGGAGCGATGAAAACAAACCCGTTCTCCAATTTTGAATAGATGACGTTGAACTCTCACCTACCAACAACTACGTTACGCAAAGTTTGTGGCCTTTGTAGGAAGAAACTAGACAAACTTCGAACTGAATGATGCTAGTAGAGGATTTTCAGGAACGCCGATACTGAATTTTGGATAGAAAGTAAGAAATTCCGGTCACAGGGAACTTTCATATGCTGCTAATCTCAGCAGCCGATCATGTTGTTGGCAAACAAAACAACAACACAATTGGACATCAGAAAATCAGTCACCGTTCCGCCCTTCTAATATTTCCTGAACTGATTTTTCTCAATCAAGTTTCATAAATTGATACTGTTATTATTTAATTAAATATTTCAAAAATCCCGAACATGTTGATTCCGGTTCGAACCCCCAGTAATTTAGGTCCCAAAAAACCGGTTGGTATGAGGCGACAGGTGTAAATACGGGGTACAGCTTTTTCGGGTTAGTCTCATTTATTATTATTTATACGGCAAGATTATGGAAGGTTGTAATCTAGAGTAGGACGGGAGTAGCTGAAGTCTGCCGATTGAGCTATAAATAATAAAATCAATAACTTCGAAGTGGAAGGTGCGAACTTGGAATTTAGCATAACTAAGTCATAAAACGTCTTCCAATAACAGACTGTCTGAATATGTAAAGTAGCACGCGGTAGTTTGACCTACAATTCATATTTGTTTGGGTATATAGTCTATAGGCTATATATGCCTTCATAGAGTAGAGATAAAAAATACGTTCTTCCGTCAAAATATAGATTATTTCAAAAGGAAAGACGATTTCGTTGGACCGCACTTTTTGTTCAAGACATTGTGCTCTACTAAAAAAAATTATTATAGTGAGTAAATTATGGAAAACACTAAAATAGCAACATTTTGTGCTGTTTAGAAGAACACTACTTAGAAGAGTTGATCAACAATAAACTAAAACATTCAGAAATTTGTGAAGAAACTTGTGCTGAAAAACGTGGTTAAATTTCATACAAATGTGCTGAAAAATTCCAGAACTTTTTTTATGTAGCAGAATATTATTTTAAAAAAGTTTCTTTTTTTTTGCAATGGATTTGAAAATTAACAATTTTTGTGCACGAGAAGATCAAAAATTTTAACAAATATTGACATATAATGCAAAAAATTACGAGAATTAGCTCATTTGGGTATGTTATACATGAATAAATTGTGAATAAATGAATACGCGGGGAGTTATTTCCCGATTATCAACCTTTCAAAACGTTGGGAGTGGAGACACATCGAGACAAGATACGTGAAAGCTTTTGCATTTACGAGAACGTTTTACATCTCATTACCTTGAACTTCCACAAATCGCCTCGGAAAATGGAAAAATACTTCCTGGATTCTCCTAAAGACGAAATTTTAAGGTGAATTAAAAAACAAGAGGGAGTCGACGCTATTCCACGCCATTAGTCGAAGAGAAATCGCGTGGAAGAAACAGGATGGCGTTAAGACAGATGTACAAAACCCACACTTTTTTTTTTCTTTCTTTTTTTTCGCCATACTGAATACAATCAAATCGCACACCTTTTTCCAAGTATTGTGTTTTGGAGTTTCGGACTTTCAAATGGGCACCATGCCATGTGGTTATCCATGGCAATGAGTCAACTGATGCTCATGCGAGGTGTGCCTCTGGTGATAACTCCATTGAGATGTTGCCTATGCGCATTGAGGATCAGATCTCCTACATCCAACATAGAGGTAATTCCATGTGGCACGAGCAATTGCAGGGAGAGGTCACTGGTTTCCGGGTGTCCTTCAGGACTTATACCGGGTTGGCACTTCCATGACCGACTCGAGGAAACCGAGTAGTGGTCCATCGGGTAGCTATCGGCCATACCTGTTTTACCCATGGACACCTGCTTAGCGCAGGCCATAATGTTGTGTGGAGGTGATGTTAGGATGATCTGTCCATCCGACACTTTCTCTGGGGCTGCCCAGCTTTTACAGACCTCCTAGTCCTGCTTGGACACCCTCAGTGGGTTGCCGTTTTACCACCTTGCATCTGGGCTAGACAAGGTTCAATCCCTGCTATTACATCCGAGGGCTGCAGGGGCTTTACTACGAACTATGATGTCTGATCTGTGATTTATTTATGTGCATCTAGTCATAGCTTTATTTTACTTCACTGACTGTACACAGTAAATCAGTAATATGTACTTAGTTATTTATAACCCAATACATGATGGTCTTAGTTGTAGTTTTTTATAAACGCTCCGGGTATGAAGAGTGGTCATCGCCGTACCCTATTTGTCAGAGTGTGGCGATGCCTTGCTCTGCAAAAAGTTGTGCAGTTAACCAGTGGAGTCTATGTCTTAGTGGCGGAATATCAACATGGCTCCCCTTGGAATCGTGCTCCTTGCAGTGTCCCCACTGAAAGTTCGAAGCCACCAATGCCCCTTCATCTGGTTGATATATGCTATTAGAAAAACCACTAGAAACATCAATTTTTTTGCCTATTTTCAAATTTTATTATTACATTATGATGTTCTCTCCCAAATAGGCTCCCAGCTAGTTACTATGAACTAGATACAATCCACAAAATTCATTTATCACAAACATGAGATATCCCGAGTACCATTTAATCGACTGTTAAAAGTGAATGTAACAGTTCCCTTAATTCTACCTCACTGAGAATCAGTTCCGCGGAGTTGTCCATCACGAATCACATTAAACCATCAAGAAAGGAATCATTAGTTCGAAATAGGAAGGAAACCAATCCTCAAAGACAGCCCCCAACTCCAATCTTTGGTGAACTTGACGAAGATTGATGAGAATCCCGCCGTAATTACCATCTATCAAGATATCTATCAAAGGTGATAGATCCAACCATCAAAGATTCTAAAATCGATCGATTAAAAACCCATTAGCTTCAGAACGAATTTATACGGAAAATAGAAGAGAAATGGGTGGAAAATAAAATGCGAGAGCAAAAAGGACTAAAATAAAGAAAATACGAAAAGATTTGAGTTGGGAAATTGGGTTTTTTCGGATGATAAAAAATGGGAAGTGACTTTTTTCTTGTTTCTTCTGATGAGATAGAACTACCCCTCATTTCATATTCAAGGACTGAGTTCAACGAAAAAGAAAAATACGAGAGAAGATCAAAACCAAAAAAAGAATGGTTGTGAAGAGAGTGGGAGGGGGATGGAAAATAAAGAAAACCCCCACGAAAGAGATTGATGAAAAAGATTCTGAAAGGGAATTGCAACAAGGAGCAATTATGATCAATTTATCAGATGGGAGAGAGTTGACAGTGGGGGTTTTCCAGGCCAAATAGTGGGTGGAGGGTTAAGAGGGGGGATACGCCCAGACCGCTATGGGTCGATATAAAGTGAAATACGCACTCCTCTTAGCGTCATTCGTAAGGTTTCTTCACTACCCTGTGCAGGAGTAGTTGAGGTAATATAAAATTGTCCATTAGTTTTTACATATTTTGAACTCGGAAAACAGGTTTTGTAGCAGTCACACGACACGATATCAGCCATTAACGAGTATTTTGTGAGTTACACAATATGACACAATCCAATAATGAAGTCGTTTGTTAAAGAAAATGATCGATTCCACTGTTTGGTGGATAGCAGATCAGCCTTCCTAGGTTTCAGTTATATAAGTATAGGTATATATAAGTATTATTGGATTCCCCCGAAACATTATACAACGCGAATTCAACAACACCTAACGGTGTATTCTATCGTTTTGCGGGAAAAATTCAAAATCCACCGCATGACGTTATGATTTTGACACTAATGAGGCTACACTGGGCTGCTAATGAAATGGAATTGTCGAGTGCAGAACTCATTCTCGTCCACCTTATGGCCATAATGTCATAGGTAGTAGGTAGATTATTTCTATCTCAATCGTGACAACAACGCAAAGAGCAAATGGGATAATATGGAAAATGCTATATCAATCTAACCCATGTTTACTAGCAGGTGTCAGTGGAACCGGTTCCCGTTCACGGTACGACTCATGTTAATCACGTAAATAGTAGTGAAAAGTGTAGGTACTTATTTGAGTTTATTACATTAGGATCAAAACACGCCATGGAATCGCATCTTCAAGGCGAACTTTTGGTAGGTTTGTGAACCTTTATGTCTTTGAATTTTGCATGTTCTAGTGACTCATTCAAATAACAAGTGTTCCACGGTTCAACCAACCTAGTATTGATTTTTAATGGGCATCAAAATAAGTTCCGCTCTCCCAATTCGTGTTTCAAGAGGGATCCCCTTCAACTCTTCATTAATTCATCACTTTTTATGAACACCAGTGCAAATAGCCTCTCACTATCCTCGTATTACTCAGGGCTCTTTACAAGAACGCCAATTTTAGCCCCTACCTATGTGCAGGGTACCGTTCTGTGACGTCTCATGAATTGCACACTAATAAAGCCAAAAAGTGTACGAAATGCCATATATTCCCAATATTATTGCTCGAAAAGGTATTCGGGGCATAAAAAAGGTTATCTGACACCCCCCCCCCCCCCCCCCACTTTTTTTTCCGATTGATAATGTTCCACTTTCGTCATGAATCCATCACTTGAAGGCGGTAAACGTCAAACGTTGACAAACAAGGTGCGTACTACGTATTACACCAATGCTTTGAATGAGTGTTTCACGTATTCATTTTATATTTTTAAAAGAAAATAGATTCTATTCTAAAAAATTTGACACCATCCGCACTCCCCTAAAATGAGTAGTTTTGCTGCTATGATTTTTCAGTTTCCGACTCTCCAAAATCTTTTTTGAAGCACCGAATTTTATTTACCTACTACAAGTTTTTTTTTTTTTTTTCTCCATAAAATCAACAAATACTTTCTACTCAAATAGCTGAAATTCCATACATTTTAACATATTATAAGATAGATAATTTGCTCATACGATCATGCTGCATTACTGGAACTTTTCTAGGTATTTTCGTTATTCACGACCTCGACAAATGGCACGTGAGGAGTGTGTGCACTAAGGCAGAGTGATTCCACACAATGTGCCTAATCCAGTCAGCACATTATGAGGCACGAAATGCATTCAAGGCGACACTGACCCTCCTAAGACGTCGGTTGGTTCTATTCCTCATTGATCTACCACAGTTTGGATGTGAACTACAATATTTGCTAATACAATTGAAAATGAAATATTTCTTGTTTTAACATGGATATGTTTTTGGGATGGGGGTCATTCTAAAATTTGCGTAACGACACCAAAATTTGTGACGACCCGGCACTTTAGATTATTATTAATTCGAAAAGTGAAGGCTAGGTAGAAATCAATGAGGTACTACCACAATGAAGTACCGAATTCCGCCTTCCTCAACAACCGACTTAGACTGTTTTAGCATGGAACGAATGTTTTTACTTTCCCAACATCCCAACAGAGTGTAAAGTAATGTCCACAACTTTGACATATCCATGATCTATTGTTTTTCCCCTCAAGGGAGAAATATTTATACATGGTTCTTTGTTCATATCAGGCATACAGAGAATGAAAACTGGGTGAGACAGATTATCCTCTATCAAAACTTGTACGAACGAAGGGACCATGTCCGTAAAATACAATCATTATAGGAACACTACAAGACTGCTAAAAATTTACCGGCTTGAGTGAAGCTTATGTTATGATAGTTTTAAAATAACTTTTTTATTTTTAAGTTGATCCCAATACACAGATTGACAGATGCAAGAATAACTTCGATTTTGTGACCGTTTGAAGTACCTCTATCAACAAGGGTCAAGACGAGTTTTGATGAGTAGATTCTAAAGTAAGCGGAGTAAAACGGTTTTTAAATTAACTGAAACTGAACACTACAAGCAAAACCAGTCCCGGAATGAGCTCTTTCTTGTCAATCATGTGCAAGACATTTTAAGTCACTATTTACAATTGTATATCAACAATTAAAAGTCTGACCCGATTTATTATTCAGTCACTACTGGAAGCGTTTAGCTCACGAGAATAAATCTCTCGTCGACCAGCCAATGACCTACGACGTCTTCGGGACATAAATTTAATTCTTTAAACGTCTAGAGGAAGCAGCGACGGAGACAGGGCGACTTGGCCCAATTAATTAAACTTAGTCACAGATGGCGACGTTTTTATGCTCCGTGGGAACTGGAAACATTGTACAGCCAATGCCTCATCATTTCTCATCATTACATGAAGCCTCAGCTCAGACTTGGGAAATGGAATAAATCGAATCTTCTAATTTTGACCTCTAAGGGGAACCGTAATTAACAATTACATTCAGGTTGTAAGAGAAGGTTTTCTAAGGGGCATCTATTCTGCTAAGAGGTTTACATAATCTGGGACTTTCGCTTGCACCTCGTTTCCCATGGAAACAGAAATCGGCTATCCACGAGGAAGGATAATTCACTAGCTGCGTAGTTCGTAAGAAAAGTGAGGTATGTTGCAAATTAAACTCTAGATACACGCAATACTCTCTTTCCCTCATCCATTCAATTTGGAAACGAATTGCGGCATCGTATCTCGAATATAACTACATAAAAACGCGTACTCAAAGGCATTGACTTGCTGGATAGCCAATCGCAAGTAAAAACATATTAGGTTTGCAGCCACTGGCTAAGTGCAAGGTTACTCAAGAGAAGCGAGAGAAAAAGTGAAACACTACTACCAACATCGCTAAGCTTCACAATACTTTTCTATCAGTCGCATCAGAAATACAACAATGTTTTAAGGTGAGTTTTCCAAATCGTTCTTCGCTTCACTATTCGAATGTGGATCAGATTGGAATAAACCTACTTCATGGTAAAAAACAGCTAAAATCTGCAAAACAAAGTCGGAGAGTTCCAAAGTGTAATGTAACTTGTGCGTGGTGTGTGTGCGCTCTCTTGTCAGCTGAGTTTGCTGCTGCGCTGCATGATTCAGTGGATGGTGAACCACTGACAATGCTCTGAATCCAGACTTCGGGCATTGGGTTCCGTCTTGGTGGCAACGTTAGCCACCTTGGTGAGGTGGTCTAGAGGTAGTTGTGGGACAGTAGATATCCTTTGCCGTGTCTGTGTGGTGCGTAGCTGACTTATCCCTTATGCGCAAGTTAGTAAACTGAAACCTGGACTGTCCCAATCTGCTCTGCAATGTCCATCTCCATGTTCCGAGATTGTCTTGTCGTTCATCTGCCTTGTTTTATATCCCCTTCTCGTCTACAGCTTACATGCAGCACCGGCCCCTCAGTAGATTACCTCGCCAGGTCAACTTACTGCTGGAGAATAACCCTCATTTTGATTTTTTCAATGACTGTATTATAAGACTAAAGACAATTATATTTTCATCACGTTTTTTCCAATGATTTGAAGTTTGTAGTTTTGTATTACTTTCATCATTTATAAACCACTACTTCGATGATTTGTAATTGGGCTATCCCGTATGTATAAAATAAATCAATAATGATGAGTTAGGGAGTATCCCCAATCATGATGTAGGTTTACGAGTAAATAAAACTTATAGGTAAACTTGGTTGACTGAAATATCCTCCATGAATAACGCCAACAATGCAAATGGGCGGAAGGATCCGTGTTCTATGTATGCGGAGTAGCATTCCGACTGAAGGAGATGCCCCCGGTGGAGGTCGGTCGATGAAATCAATACGGCGAGAAAGGGCGTTCACCTTCGTTCCTTCTACTTTTATTGGAATATCCAATTTTTAAACACATAAAAAATAAATTTCGATAGCAAAAATGTTTCTCAGGCCTTTCAGAGTTGAGGGAAGGAATACTTTTGTAAAGAGGGGAACCGGCGAGGGAGTAATAAACATTCTGAAATCACTTCTCTCTGCAAGCAAAAATAATATAAGTAATGAAAATAACTGACAAAGCACTTTCCGTTACGTTCAACTTCCAACATTTCAGGAACAATGATGAAATTCGTAGCGAGTAAGGGATAAACCATAGTCAAACAGCCCTTTTTCATTGTACCAAACGAAAGTTAGTAGACATATGAATATGATATATAGTAGCATGTCCAGATCAAATTAAACTTTATCCGAACCAAATTAAACCTTTTTTTTTTCAATCACTAAAACCTCTCAAAATGACCAGCATGAATAGGTATAAATTGACTTAACATATTGTGTTATGGGAAATTTTGTGTAAGGTGCCTTAAAATGTGTTATGAACGTATGTAGACTTGAAAAAAGTATGTAGACTTGAAAAAAGAAAAAACCCTCTAATTATAAGCTTGCATAATAAGGTAACTCTTATCTTACAGCGAATTATGGGTACTCGTGTACCGTTTTTGGGATAGTTTAACGTTTATTTCTCTATTTCGAAACGAGATAATTCGACAAACTTTTCGTCATGATTTTGGGATAGATGTCGGAATCCCGAAATAAAAGCATTAAGTACATTGGTAATTAAGTAATTGAAAGTTCTAGTCGTGCAGTTTGATCGTATGTGAATTCATTACATTATGTTACACGGTTTTGCACAAATTATTGTGTTACACAAATATATCGTTAACTACACTTTTGTGGCAGAAAAACTCGTTCAAAACAATATTTAGCGGTTCAAAGGAGATTTTGGATTCATAGTTTTTTTTACAGTTTCTATCTATTTTTCAGCAAATATTAATGAAATGCAAGTACTTTTTATACATTTGTGTAGCAAGTGCTTTGCATAAATATTTTAATGTTCTAGTTTATCGTTGATAAACGTTCATGTCCAATAGTCTGCTAAATATATAAATTAAAACATATTTCAGCAGCTTTAAAGTATTTTGAACAATTTTTTGAAATTCGGTCAATTTATTGTGCTCAAAAAGTGCTGGCCAACGAACTCGTCCTTTCCTTCTTCCTTGACGAAGACAATTTTAGTTTTAAAATTTTTGGAGCCATTTTAATAGTTTCATTTTATACAAAAATTCGCTAATGGGGTCACCATGAAACATAGCTTTATGGAAATCAGAAGATGCAAGACAAATGAACCTACCAAGATCACGGGATTATAACAGTGGGGAAGTGAGAGAATTTTATAGGTATAGTTTCCAATGGAATTTGAACCCGAGGCTTCAATTCATAGATACTTTTTGGGATATATACAATAATAGATATTTCACCTCAGGAATCGGGATTTTGGCATGGTTATCGGGGAAGGATGACAACTTCATCAACATATATCTCCCCACTACATTGATTCCACGTTCACAAAATCCACTCTATCTTTTATTGAAGAGTAGCAAGATGGAGGGTGCAGTGGCAGTAATAGAATTGAATATACATCTTCCAACGAGGAATTTCACTTCCTGTGTGATAAGGAAGTTAATATGTAACTCTCGTGATCACACTCCAACGTTACTTGGTAGGTTACTTTGTCTTGAATTAGAAGTAATGACGTGAAATATTTATATTATCTATGCATCACAAAAAGTATCTATGTATGTACTGAAGCCCCGGATTCAAATCCCATTGCAAACTATCCCTATAAAATTTAGTGCGGGACTCACACTACTCTCCTCGCTTCCCCGATGTTGAAAGACATCTGGTACGAAATACAAACCCGGGACATGCCAATAATAAATTTTATTCTTAAAATTTGAAGTTACAATTAAAGATGAATAGGTAGGTACATGCATGCAGGCCTCGCACTAGTTCCCAAACTTAATTATGATGAACTTTTATGGATGTTATTGATGTTTTTCTGCAAAAAAATTGTCGCTTTTAATGATAATCAAGAGCTACCGAATCTCCTCAGAATGTAATGAATGGAATTTTTATTTGGGTCCTACACTAATAAAAACGATACATGAGCAATCCAACAATCACATCTTATTCCGCGTTACAGTTGCATAAATCGCCCGAAAGTGCTGCATCTGTAACCTTGAATATGTAAAAGCAGGAACTTGACGGTACCCAACTATTTCAAATTGCTCTAGAACGTGAACAGGGAGCCAAAAAACTAAAAGAAATTATAAAAACCTTATGTAATATTAATAATTGCTGTTAATGGGAAAGGGGACGAACCTAATGAAATGAAAATGAGCCGAAGATTCAATTAATGTTGACAATCACATTATGGTAATGACGTGCCCCTTATAATAGGAGAACGTAAATTGGAACGAAATAGAAGTGGGAGGGGATGACGTAGGTATTTTCGTTTTGCCGCGTTGTGGGGAGGTAAAATCGATACGAGAGACAGTCCGTGGGATTCTGAAGGGGTCATGGCCCTTATTCCACAATAAAACGGAGGCTCATAACGGCGTTTTACTCATAGTTCGTGCACTTCGTGTGTTGTTTACTGTTTATTGTCCCCATTAAAAGACCATGAACAACACTACAGTTGAAACGTCATGATTGTCGACTGCAATACTTGTACTACGATTGATAATTCGTAGCTACAATAGACTCTTTTTCATAACTTGCAATGGTTTAAGAGTAACGTACATTCGTTATACAAGAATGTTTATACTTGGTTGGAACTAATGTTCGAAGCGTGATGATATTACCTCAATGTAACTAAGTGCAGTGCCATTATCCACGTTACAGGCATTTTCGACATTTAGTCCGCATTGCCTCAACATTTTTACGAAGGTATCCTTTAAAGTCCATTCGGTAGGCTCTTTCACTCTGCCTCCCTCTCTCTCTCTCTCACTGTCATAATAACTCACCCACAGTCAACAATCAGATCACAGGTAGTGTTCTGCGCATAGAGTTGCAAGAAATAAATATTAATACAATTCCAAATTGCAATGGTTTGAGATGTTGAAAGTTGTTGAATGAAAAAATGAATTAAATCCGTATTTATTAGTTTAATAGTTGACATTAAAATGAGAATAATGTACATGGAGCTCTTGGTTGGAAACGATCCAACCAACAGCGGTGCGGAATAGCTCACCAAGTTCCTCTGCACCCTACAGTATGAGTTACAGTGCACAGTAGAAACTGAAATCTCTCTCAGTGTAACATATTAGAAGGTATCTAAAGGACTATTTCCGCTAGTAGTAAAAGTAAAATTAACCATTTACATACCTTTTGGAAGAGACAGTCATCACTAGCAATTCGAATACAGGAGGCTCTGCGCTTTCGATGTAAGAAAATCATCATCAGGCCGTCGAAGCAGTACTTTACTGTTTCGAAGGCCTCAAAATGATATCCATACATCGAAAGTGCTCGCCACCTGTACTTGCTAGTGACGATGGATTTCTCCGAAAGGTAAGTAAATGATAACATATTAAAAGTATCTATGGACTTTCGGCTAATTCAATTCACTAAGTTATAATTTTCCTTAGCCTCCAAAAATGGTCTAAACTGGCATTACCATATCACACATTATTGAAAAAGTTCTGGAAAACTCAAATAACCGCTGCCCGATTTCTATAAATAAACTATCGTCGTGGCTTCTGAAATTTTCTGGTTTCCAAAATGAAGGTAATAGAATAGTCTCCACCTTCACTCAATTTATGAGAACAGAGTATGGAGCTATTTCACGCAAGTGATTGAAGGCGTGATGGCATGGAGGTTTGGAGGTATTTAATTATATTATGTACGTACCTAGGCACGGTTCGAACCAGGTAGAATATGGTACCGACTCTCCACCGATTGTGGGCTCAGAAAATTTCGAAATCTGTTCTTCAGTTGGAAAATTAATAGCTTTTGCTTTATATGAACGATTCAATATGAAGAATTATATTGAATAACATCACCCACTCGAGACAAAAAAAGATTTCTGGAGAGAACCCCAGAGATTTGGGTTGGGCCAGCGAAGAGAGGAGGGCAATTAGTATACTGATTGTATCAAATTATGATATGAAGGGCTAACCCTTCCTAGAGGATATATGTATTTATTTTATTTATAACCTGAATATCTATGGAACGGATGAAGCTTCAAGTTGATCATATTCCTTTATTAATATAAGTTAATACATATTTATAAAAATTCCCCAGAGGTGATAAGCAAGTCTACTTGTACGAAAAGTCCAAGGGACAATTACTAGCTTCCCAGACGCTTCTATTAAATTTCCGGTTTGAATGGGAAGAGACAATTTGTGAAAACAGAAATGTACACATAAATAGCAATATAGGCGACCAACTACTAACGTCGTACTTTTATCTTAGATTTCTGAATGAAGGATTGTAAATGAATAATTCAGTGAACATTGGAATCTGGTAATCCCCTAGTTTCCAAAAATCCAATAGGAACAGTAACGCCACTACAATATGAAGCTGAAATCAGCAGCCATAGCACGAGGCAGAATTAGAACCCCAGAGATTTGGGTGAGCCAGCGAAGAGGGGAGGGCAATCAGTATACATATCACTGATTGTATCAAATTATGATATGAAGGGCTAACCCTTCCGAGAGGATACCTATATGTATTTATGACCTGAGTATCTCATATGGAACGAATGAAGCAGCTTCAAGTTCATCATATTCCTTTATTAATATAAGTTAATACCTATTTATAAAAATTCTCCAGAGATGATAAGCAAGTCTACCTGTACGAAAAGTCCAAGGGTCAATTACTACCTTCCCAGATGCTTCTATTAAATTTCCGTTTGAATGGGAAAATACAATTGGTGAAAACCGAAATGTACACATATATAGCAATATAGGCGACTAACTACTAACGTCGTGTTTTTATCTTTGAATAATGGAATGTAAATGAATAGTGGAATGTAAATTAATATTGGATTGTAAATGAATACATTTGGAATCAGGTGATCCCCTAGTTTCCAAAAATCCAATAGGAACAGTAACGCCACTACAATATCTGGCTGAAATCAGCAGCCATAGCACGAGGCGGATAAAGATGGACACAGTACTCACCCATGAGAGGAAAAGCGACTTCCGGTGGAGGCCCCTTGAGGATTGGGAGGGCCAGAGCCGCTGTAGAGGGTGCCGGGGCAGGGGATGGCGGCCGGCTCGTGGTACTCCGTCGTCAGAGTCCGCTCGTCGAGTTTCTGCTCGGAGTGGTGAGCCTTGGCGGCGGACTTGATGTCCATGAAGGAGACGGTCGCGCAGGCCCCGGCCCCTTCCTCCTCCTTCCCGCCGCCGCCGCTGCTCCGACCCAGCAGCTTGACGCTCTGCACTCGCCCATACCTGAAATCAGGGATTGAATTATAAATACATAAATATTTTACTTTTATTTGGAAATATGCAGCAATCACAATTATGTTTGGCTTTTCCTTTACGCGCGGGCGCGCAGTGCTTCGAGTAATGGACAAAAATGAAAAAAATCAACATTTAGCGAATTTTCTTAGAAAATTAAGCTATTGCAATGGCTCCAAAAATTTTAAAATAAAAATTTTCAAAAATTTTCTTCATCGAAATCTGTTTTGAGGCATTCTGAAATGATTCCTGGATTTTAACGCTTATATATATATATATATATATATCACTTGAATAATGACTCTACAAGAGCTTCAATAAATCACTTGGTAAGAAAAGAAAACAGAAAATTACAACACAAAACTATTTTTAATATTTCGGCTTCTGCCTTTTTCAAAACTACGAGAGAAAATGATTAATTTGGGCTGTTTGCAACGTTGGCAAGGATTGTTGTAACTTTGGATATCGCTTCAACGTCTAATATTCAGTCCTGGAGGATCGTAGGCACCTAACACGTTGCTATGGGCTTTTTCCGACTGGTGAAGTATTCTCTTGTTGTCGTTGGGCCTCATTTTTTTCAAGAGTTTAATGCCAAAACAATCATCAAAAGATGAATTATGCGTAATGGCATGTCGGCTTACAGGGAGATCATCGTCTGACCGAACCACGGATGCTCGATGGGGAAAGCAAAAACTCCACTCAACTTGAGGGTGAACAACCATCGAGCATCCGTGGTTCGGTCAGACGATGATCTCCCTGTAAGCCGACATGCCATTACGCATAATTCATCTTTTGATGATTGTTTTGGCATTAAACTCTTGAAAAAAATGGGGCCCAACGACAACAAGAGAATACTTCACCAGTCGGAAAAAGCCCATAGCAACGTGTTAGGTGCCTACGATCCTCCAGGTCTGAATATTAGACGTTGAAGCGATATCCAAAGTTACAACAATCCTTGCCAACGTTGCAAACAGCCCAAATTAATCATTTTCTCTCGTAGTTTTGAAAAAGGCAGAAGCCGAAATATTAAAAATAGTTTTGTGTTGTAATTTTCTGTTTTCTTTTCTTACCAAGTGATTTATATATATATATATATATATATATATATATATATATATATATATATATATATATATATATATATATATTCGTCATTCCAGTCGATAACTCTCGACAGAATTGAGATAAAAACTTCGTTCTTTCGCCAAAAAATCAAGCATTTCAAAAGAAAAGATGAGCGCGTTGGACAACACTTTTAGAGCACATTAAATTGGTCAAATTTCGAAAAATATACTTAAAAAATCACTAAAAAAGGCAAAAAAACCGCTAGAAATTAACAAATTTCTATTTTTTAGCAGAATGCTACTCGAAAAAAATTAATCGAACATGAACTTGGACATTTAAAAATTTAAGCACAAAATTGTACTGAAAAATGTACTTAAATTGCATTAAAATAAGCCAAAAATTGATAGGAACACTTGAAAAAATTGTAAAAATCCACAAAATTGTTTGTTCATTGGAATATTACTGACAAAAAGTTAGTTTGCTATAAAATGTATAGTAAAAATTTTATTTGTCCCCAAAGTGCTCAAATTTCAACAGAATTTAACATAAATGTAATACGACCATTTATGAAAATTCGCTCATACGATCATGCTGCATGACTGGAACTTTTTTAGTTATTCAGAGGCTTATTCAGAGAGGTCCAAAGGTGAGAAAAACATCACTAGGTTTTATTTATTTTTATTTTTTTTATTTCATGACATATTACAAAAATAAAAAATGAAAATTTGCAATGTGATATAATGAAACAATACTTGGTATACTAAATAAAACACTCAAATAATGCTAGAAAATTTAATTTCCCATATGACCTGCAATAGCTGCAATAGCTCGTGTTGGGAAATGAGGTCCTAGTAACTCCCCGAGCTACAATTCATCTCATCCCTTCTCTCGCGCGAATAACAACATTCGTCGTCAACTCAATGAAACAAATATTATTTCCTCTTAAATAAAATACATCCATATATTACAGTTCATGTAAATAGATAATTGTTAAACACTCAAATATGTTCTTGGTGTTTCCTAGCAGAAGTTTCTTTTTATTATCTAATGATAACTGGTTAAATACACTAATTGCCTTATATCTATAGTGCAGCTGCCCAGGAGTTGTTCGATGTGATGGTAAATTGACTAATATATAGGTTTCCTTTGACCTTGTATTCAGAGAATAGACAGGTGGATATATTGCATTCTTCATTAACATTTGTTTTAAACTAACTATTTCCATCAACTTTGGGAAAGGAAGAATCTTCAATCGTCTGAATAAGGGCAGAGAATGTTTTAGGTAATTGGAATTAGTTATGATGCGGATAATTGATTTTTGAGTTCCAATTACTGGTTTACATATAGCTGAACCTACATTGGGCACTTCACGATGATACCTGTAAACAAAAGGATGCTGAGGGAGAGCAAGACAGGGTTGCCATCAGTACGGCAATTACCGTAAACTTACGGTAATTTTGATGCACGTATGGTGTACGGTAGTAATCTTATTACCGTACGCGGAAATACGGTAAAATGGAAAACCTAGGTAAATATATTATTATTAATCTATTATATCATTTTAGCATGAGTTCATAGCTAAAGTTACCTTCAACAGGTTTTGAAGAAGGAGAATTGCAGCAACCCTTTTGTTCCTGATAGGTTAACCTTATAAAAACCAAACCATGAAATAAATAAGTGCAAGCCCCTTGCTGGAATCATTTGAACTTAATATCGACCACTGATATGCGATAAATGATGAATGATGATGTCTACCATTTTTTGTATATTCTTCCACTTTCACTGATTTACAATCCAAGCTCCAACCTCAAAGGACCCCCAAGCTTAAGAAATCAACGAAGATGATTTTTTCTTGAAACATCATTTGTTTTGTATGAAGTTGTATTGAAAAAATGTTTTTTCAGTTGATTCGAAAATATACCTTTTAAATTTCGTCTTTTTTTGACTAAATTCATATGATGAACATTCAATTTTTGTTTAAATATGCGTGCGGTTAAAATACGGTACATCTTAGGATGGATGTACAAGAATGTACGGTAATTTGGAAAAGATGTACGGTAATGGATGACCATGAGTTGGCAACCCTGGAGCAAGATGCAGTCGAAAGACAGTTGAGTTCTCTCGCATCGGGTACGGTTCTCCACTTTAAAAAATGATGGCCGGGCCTATGCGGTGTGTACAAATATAACGATTGGACATTGCTAATGCCCTGAATAAATGGTCAAAATTGACCGCCTTAACCCGCAGAAGGATGTGGGATGCCTGTAAAGGATATCGGAGCACACTTCTAACAAAAATCAGATATATCTGGATAAATCTCTCATTTTTTCCGATGACCTCATCAAATTTATTGATAAAGCAGTCCCGGGTGATAGGTAGCCGGGGCGACGCGACGGAAGAAAGTTTTGAGGAGTTCAAAATAGAAAAACTAATTATGGCAAATAGTTTGATATTTTTTAGTAGGATATTACTCAGAAAAATGTATCTACATTCAAAAGATTACAAAAATTGTGCAAACAATTGTAGGTACGTGAAAATATTCTTATATTTCATTAAAATATGCCAAGAATCGATAAACAACGGAGACCAATTCTGAATATTCAAAAACTTGTTTGTACGAGGTCTGATCAAAAAGTTCCAGGGCTTTTTGAATTGCGCGCCTTCACGTTATCGGAAAGGGTTGCTTTGGCGCTCAAGTGTTAGCGTGAACCTCTTCCCAAGTAACCTCATTTTTGTTTTATTGCTCTAACCTTCCCCAGTCCGATTTTACAGCTATTTTTGAGAACCTCTTTTGCTGTGTTCTGCGTATTTCGAGTTTGTTGTGATGGACGCGAAGGAAGAGCAGCGTGTTTGCGTGAAATTTTGTGTGAAATTAGACAAATTATTCACGGAAACTTTTGGAATGCTTCGGAAAGCTTATGGAGGTGATGTGATGAGTCGTTCACGGTGTCATGAGTGGTTTCAGAGACGGTTCAAGGGAGGCAGAACATCAACTGAAGATGACCCTCGTTCAGGAAGGCCTTCAACCTCAACTGAAGACTCTCAAGAGCCAAAGTGAATGCCCTTGTGCATTCCGATCGTCGTTTGACGATTCGAGAGATGGCAGATGAGTGCAACATCTCATTCGGGTCGTGTAAGGAGATTTTGACCAAAAAGTTGGAAATGAGATGGGTTGCAGCCAAGTTCATTCCACGACTGATGGCAGCGGATCAGAAGGCGCACCGAATGGAGGTTCGTCAGGAGCTCTTGGAAATGGCCAACTCCAATGGAAACTTCATGAAAACCATCATCAAATGTGACAAGACATGGGTTTACGGCTGCAACGTGGAAACCAAGATTCAATCATCTCAGTGGAAGTCGAAAACCTCTCCACGACCCAAAAGAGCTCGCCAGGTGAGATCGAATGTCAAAGTCATGCTCACTGATTTCTTTGAAGCAAAAGGCGTTGTTTACCACGAATTCATCCCACAAGGTGAAACAATTAATCGTTTTCGTTACCTTCAAACCTTGCGCAATTTGCGCCAAAAGATTCGGCAGAAGAGGCCGGAATTGTGGGCGACAGGAGAGTGGTTTTTCCACCAAGACAACGCGCCCCGTCACTCCGCGCTCATCATTCGCGAATTTTTTGCCAAAAACTCCATGAAAACCCTTCCCCAGCCCCCCTACTCTCCTGACCTGGTTCCCTGTGGCTTCTGGCTGTTCCCCAAACTCAAATACCCTATGAAAGGACAGCGATTTCAGACTATAGAGTAGATCAAGCAAAAAACGCAGGAGCAGCTATACAGCATCCCAGGAGATGCGTTTTTCCGGTGTATGGACCAATGGAAACACCGCTGGGAGAAGTGTTTGCGTAGCCAAGGAGAGTACTTTGAAGGGGATAATTTTGAATAATTTTAAAGATAATTTAATAAAGCGTTTTTGAGAAAGTCCTATAATTTTTTGATCAGACCTCGTGCATGATAGCAGAAGATTATTATTATTTTATAATTTTTATTAATTATAATTTCTTGTATTGAAGCTTTTTTCCCCACGAAATGCATACCTAGTTCAAATTACAGAATAGTTCAACACGAATAATTATGATACGAAAAATTAAGAAGATTCGCAAATTTCGTCTTGTGGCTTGACTAGAACTGTTTTATTAGCTACTATGCATACAATATTCAGGTATAAAACCTACAAAGTGTATTTCATTCATAATGAAACATGAATAAAAACGTTAATATAACGTGAAATAACAACAGCCGGCACTGGGGGATCCGCAACGACACCGGAAACAAACTAAACTTACTTGTCGGTGGTGTATCGTTGTTGTGATGTGTGTGGGGGGGGGGGGGGGGGTCTAGTGTGAACTACGCGGTTCAAACTCATGTGTTTACTTTTTCAACGACACGGGGTCGTTGCCGCTTCGTTTTCGTCTCGGCTCTCATATAGGACGAAGATGGCTCTGATGGGAGTAGACAATTCAAAACACAGTCATTCAAAAACTTTCAATATAAGGGTAGCTTTTTTTGTTGAATTGAGTAGCTACAACAAAAAGTTAGTATTACATTTTGGAAATGTATGAATTTTAAGAATAATGTATAAAAATCTGTAATAAACGCGGCAGAAATTTTTTAAAACTATCAGATACTAAAGATTCACACTATAATCAATAGTGAACCTTTCCCGCCACCCGAGAAATTCGGTTTGTAAAATCCTCACTAAATTTGAGGCATTACGTTTTAAGATATGCAGATTCAAATAATTAGAAAAAAGGCCATACAACGTCTTCCGCCAGATGCTCTTCTCCCAACTAGACCAAAGTTAATGACTAGACACCTGATCACATTTCCCCATTACGGGGAAAATTTGTAAAGCCGTTTTGCTAGTAAAACGAGCAAGCATAACGCTCGGAATAACAATATGATAATCAAATGTACTAGACTACCTGTTTACAAAGAAGTTGGACATTTATGTATTTGGAGATCGCAAGATATTCGTTCAAATCAGAATACACGGAAATTATGGATAGTTAGGCGGAAAGGACATGATTTTGACAAGACAAGGGCATTCTCCGCTCGCGGAGTATACAGACATTTGAATTCGACTGACAAAAAGCCAGCAAGCTATTTTAATTTTGATTTGAGTAGATTTGAACCGATCAGTGACCGCTATGACCGACAAAAAACTACTTATGTCATTTCCTAGGTTCTTGTCAGGGTTGTCGAAAGGGTTTTTGTCAATTAACTGGTAACCGTAGGTAATATTATTTATATTCTGAGCATTACAATTAGAGCAAGGCAATTACTATCTTCATATGTAGAAATAAAATCCTAGCAGTACCCCTAGAAAATATTATACGCCATATTAATATTAAGGTAATTTTGTTTAATTGTATTTCGTATTTTATGTTGGTTTTCTGTTGAACTTAGTTTCTATGCATACATACCCATTAATTCTGGTAGCACCTTCACGCGTATCTTGCTCATTAGCCTAATTTCGTTGCAATTAACCTATTTCTCTTTTTTGGCTGTTAGATTGAAGAGATAAACTTCATGCAGAAAATTTGATGACGACTTCTCAATTGACGAGCTCGAGAGAAAGGTGTAAATAAATTCCATATATGAAAATATTATCATGGGATTCTGCAAGTCCCCGGCATCACCTAATTTTGCGAGTAACAAACTCTGGCATAAAATGAGGTTGTAAATCACGGATAAGGGTCACCTTAAGAGAGATCGACGGGGATTTTACGAAGACCTTGGGCGTTCGAATCATTGGAAAATATAGTGAGGGGATCGTTAACCGTTGGAATGTGTTTACAATAGCAAACGGTTTCAAAATAGAGCCAGACCGCCATAGCGTTGCGCAGGAGCTGATCCCGTATTTGCTCGGCCCAAGAAGTCAGAGCAAAAGGGGCCCCTCTATTTCCAGAGCCTGAGGGGGAGGGCGGAGGCGGGAGCAATAGAAATCAACGGCGAGGCCGAAGCTAACGAAGCGAGAAGGGAAAACAACCGGCGGTGAGAAAGAAATGGCCAAGATACACCTCTACAAGGCAGGGAATTTGGGCAATTCTCTGTTATGGGCTTCTAGGCTTCTATAAGAGAAACGGGATTTTGTGAAAATGGTTGATTTACAAGTAACGGAAACGGCGAATGCAGACTGTTCTGCCGCTCATAGTTATCAAGGACTGGGGATTGGTGATGTCACCACATCAGGGAACTGACTTAAGTAGCCAGACGGTTCATTCTGTAGGAGGTTGTATAACCTAGAAAGAAATCGCGGATACTATCTAATGTCAGTCGTCACTGATAGGACATTGATAAGGCCATCAGCTACCCTCAGTTAGTGCAGATACCCAACCATCCCGACGAACTGAAATATCGATGTGGTCAACTTCGCCTATTTCATTTTATTTCATCAGCTGCAAGATCTAGACGAGTGCTTCCCAAAAAGGTGCAATGTGAAGGGTATTGGAATATCGAAGTTGCCAAAACAACTGCGTACAGGGAACTAAATGACATTAGAAATTTACCCTGGCGCCAACCTACGGTCAGTTGGGATGGATGGGGGGAGGGGGACTTACCCATGGTCCTTCAATGTGAAAATTTTCTTTCTATCGGTGTTTTGTCCAACTATTTGGAATTTAGAGCTATAAACGTGAAATCAGTTTATAAGCGCAGAATCCGATTCTTGGATCAAAAATGAGAAATCCCAACACGAAAATTGCTCATTAAGAGATAACCAAGTGGATGGTAGGTACATGTTATCAATTCGTCAGAGAAGATAAACATGAAACGAACAGAGAATTATTGAAAGGAAGAAATACGTTTCGAAAGCTTTTACCTGTGTCCAGAAGCAATGATTACGTACAAAAACATCGAAGCTGTTTTCCTTTCTCTGGTGCACCAGTCAACTCTCATTCTACTAGATACTACGACGCGTAAACGTCCATGAAAACAAACCCGTTCATAACGATGATAAATTCACGTTAGGGGGCAGCCCTAAGCGTGATTCAATTAGAGAGCAAGCAGGCTACGTGGAACAGCTAATTTTAGATTTCAGCGACAGATCCCTATTTCTCGACGTTTCAAGGGGTTAGCGTATGTCAACTGTGGTGGAGTCTTAGGATGGAGACAGTCGGTGCCTTGACTGACATGATCCGATGATATATCGATCGATTAATCTGGTGCGAGGCTTCACATATCTTTCTCAGTATTTGTTCAGTGTACCTGGGTGGCGGTGTCTTATAGCCTTAAAATCAGTTGATTATCTTTTGAGGCCTTCGAAATCCGTCGTTATGATCGTTTTTTCCAAACGATGGAAGAATTAGCGTAGGATTTTAACACTTTAATTAAAATGTTAATTGAAATAGGTATGAACTTAGTCAAATATCCCCACCTACCATTCTAAATCTGAGGAAGCAGCGGATTTCTCAGTATAAACTAAACAAAACCGGTCGACTTGGAATGGTTCTGCGTCAAATACGTAACTCGCGAGAATCTGTGAAGTGCTGGGATACACTTGTTTAACAGTATTATGTGCTTTAGTAATAATGTTTGGTATTAATACAGCAAAAAATCTGATGGGGTGTAAAATACAAAACAAAACCTTTAATTTACCACTTATATTAAAATAAATACAAAACTTTTCGCTCAGATTCTGAACATCATCAGGTCACAACAAACACAACCACAGATAACAGTGAAGCAAATGAAATCTACTTATCATAACCCTAAATACCTACATGGGTCCTTACCATGGAACAATCAAAATGTAAGAATTAGAGATAGACCCTTTTAATACATTTTGATGACTTAAAGACTATTACACTTTACTTATTATTAAAGGTAATATTATTATACTAAGAAATAGGTATATTGAAAATATTCTTATTTTGGATGGTTGGATACTAATTATCAGGTATTTGAGTAATGTTATTACGCAACAACCAACTTCTTAGATTGGTACACCTACATTGGAGGAACTTGGAAGCAGCCCCCATTGGTTCAAACTTTTTACCCAGGTTCTAAGTGAATTGATGTACTAATACAGTGTTTTGTTTTCATTCTGGATGTGAATTTTAGTAATTTTGTCTATTTGCAGGCACATTGTCGTACGTGGTTGCAGTAGGGAAATAAAAAGTAGTAAATAACAAAATTGTCAACCCAGACGGGTGAAGCAGCCATCACTTAAGTGTCCATCATCAGTCCTACGCTGACCGCTATGCAATTCTTAGATAATCATCATTGGTTCATGAAATTCGTTTTTGGGCCTGAGCTCATACTATTTATGTTCCGGTAGAGGATTTTATTGAAGCTATCCCGAACAACTATGGAGAATTTCATGAAATCGACTGAATAAATTCGTTTCACCTTCGAAAACAAATTTTACGTTCGTATACGCGATAAAGCCAAAGCTGATGCCATCGTGATGAAATGGGCGAGCAATCACTCTGAGTTGATCCTTCAATGACCCCATAACTTTAAGCCAAATCGGGCGTTACGGTGAGAAATAGGTGTTTCGGGAAATTCACTTTCTCGCATGCGTTCACTCTTCTATTGGTCCTTGGGGGCGCCAGAGCTAAACTGCATGCTCACTAAAATTTCACCGAATCAGGCTGATATTATATTACCATACGGAATCAATATTGTTCAAAAAGACGAGAAACGTTTAGCAAGTGCGGGTGATTGATTTCGGAGAAAAATATTTCAACCTCCTGCACGAATAAAAAGCTTCCCGAACTTCGGTTGTGAGGAAAAAGTCATCCAGCGAGGCTTCGCAAAACTTAGACTATTCTGGAAACGAGGGTGGCATGGAGTCACAAACCGCTGCCGTCACACAGACATCGAGTTCAAATGTAACTTCCCTCCGACCCAGATGTGTTGCCAGGGCTTGAGAGATTAATGTCGTTTTAAAACCGGGATTTATTTCCCAAACGGCGAAGCGTAAATCAGGCTCCGCGGGAGAGCTTGCAACCAGCCAACCCCAGGAAGCTATGGTTGGATATGTCCTTCGAAAAGTTGTCGTTAGGAATATCCGGGAGAGAGCCAAGTTGTGCGGCTAGAACAGGAGGTGCTTTAGTACTGGAGCCATGACCCCAATGAAAAATGGTTGTTTGAGATTCGCATTTACTGGGTAGATATGTACATGAGGCAAGGTAATGTTGATGTGATGATTCGCCATTTACTATGAAAGTGAGCTGCGCAATGTTCTTGAAGATATTTTCAAGATATTTGAATTCAATAAAAACTGGTTTGATTCAATAGAACAAATCAATTAAATTCGCCTTACGACCCAATGCAAGGTTTCTAATGAGACATTCGCGTAAATTCTACTCGCATGCGGTAGTTATAAACCTGCTTATTACTTTTATTTCAGTTTGATGAAATCAAAGTAGGTATGCCTATATTGCTTATACATGCTTACTACAAAAAAGCATGCAATTACGTGTTCTCTCTCTCTCTCTCTCTCTCTCTCTCTCTCTCTCTCTCTCTCTCTCTCTCTCTCTCTCTCTCTCTCTCTCTCTCTCTCTCTCTCTCTCTCTCTCTCTCTCTCTCTCTCTCTCTCTCGAAATTGAAATGCAGGGAAGGCCTATGTCCAAGGAACAAGGATAATACTATAAAAAGGAAAAACACAGAGAAAAGAGTAACGAAAACTGTTATTGATTAGTGCAGAATGTGAGAGGGAATTTTCCCGTCCCTTTTCCCTCAAACCAGGGCAACTTCCCCTACAACATACTGTCAGGGCTGCCAACTTAAGTTAAAAAACCGTTGAGTGTCCCATGTAATCTGAGTGTGCCCCTAGCTGTTGAGTTAACCACCCCAATCAAAAGGTATAACTCCGAAAAGCTCAATAGTTAAGGAAGGTATAAATGTTACGTGTTAATAATTATCTATTCAATCCACCAAGTTGATATCAAAAAGATGAAATGCGATAGCAGATGGTTGGCGGCCAAATTGAGTGAGTAAAAGCTTTAGAATCAAGGGAAATGCATTTGTTGAGGTCGGAGCAATTGCTTGACGTCGACGAGTGTTTCCTCTTCAACAAACAAACTCTTATCGACAAACAGATCTGTGAAATTGCTTTTCTTGCGAGGAATTGATTTCGAGCAATCTCTTGTCTTTAATCACTTCAACCAATGCAAGTACCTGGCCAAGGAGTAGATCGACACTATGTCTGACGCAAACATGCCATCGGATTCCTCCTTAATAGAGGTAGGTATTATATTTATAGCAAAAAGATAATGGTTTAGGATGTCAGAAATGGGTTCAATTGCAACTGTCCTGTGGTGTGAACCAACATTGAAATTACAATGATCATACAAGGAAAATAGAATGCTTAAATGATTGGTGTGATCTACACACATGAAATATTGAACACACATCAGGTTTCCATTCAGAATAATACAATCAGAGCTTGGATTATGCAATAAATAATACATGATCGTTGTTCTAATAGATTCCCCTGTTTTTCATAAATCAATAAAGCAATCGATAGCTAAGGAGGGCAGCCGATTTGTTACAAGATTTATTAACTTTCGGAGGGTTGAGTGAAGAAATAAATCTCGTAACCTCAAACTCTCATAAATCAATAGAAGATAAACTAATCATAACCTAGAGAATCAATATAAATAAATGGCAAGCTACATGTCGGTCTAAGTACAATGATAGAACGCACTTAATTCACTATTAAACCATGAAAAACGTAGGTAGCAGAAGCGTCATTGGCGTAGTTATAAAAGGGGAATGATGGCACGCAGACTTAGATGTTGGAAAATTGGGGAGGTGGCAACAAAACCCTGTTTGGAAGTACAATCCAAATCAAAAGCCGATTTTCCCAACTGAACGTAGAGAAAGACTTGAGTTATTTTCATTTTGTGCTTGAAACTGGCATTTTTCGTTCAAATTTACTCAACTGTCCTCTGCGTTTACCCTCACATTTATGAGTTTCATTTTATTTATTTATTTTTATAACAAGACAAGAAATTGTGTAAGACGACATGAAGTGCAATTTTCTACCTCAATCCAGCTTCTAGATGAGATTTTTTAAATGGTTTTTCATTCAAGCAAATCCCGTTTTAAGCCTTAAAACCCCACATTTCTCTACACTAAACCAATCAATTGCTTCTTCCACCCATTTCCACCAACCGAGACCACGTTATTTCACACTCCAACTTAAATTTCTCTACCGAATCGGGACGAAATCAGAAAGTTGACCATTCCGTTTGAAAGATTATAACTTGAGAATGTTCTAGTGAGGTTTGAGAACCTCCATTTTTGTTAAAAGACAAGTAGGTACCGTTTCTACGATGTTCAGGGTTTTTTATTTATTTATTATTATTTTTAATAATTTATTTTTCTTTTTTTGTTTGATGATAATTATATTTCTCGAATCAATGGACACCGATATTTTATTTTATTTAACTCTGATTTCAAACAGTTCAAACAACATAAACAAGAGTTTTTGCACGAAAACTGTAGCGAACGTGATACAACTTTTTCCACCCCTCCCTCAAATCGAGACCATCCGATTACAGCTTGAATTTCTCTAAACAAATAGAAAGGCAATCACAAAGTTGACTATACCGTTTGAAAGATGATTACATCTCTGTGTGAGATTTGACAATCTCTAGGTATAATTTCAAATATTTAAAGAAATGTTTACTTTTCTAAATCGTTCACGTTTTCGAGTATTTTCTGCTTAATTTTACTATGTTCTTCCATATCTCAATAGTATGGTCAAAAATTTAAATGTATAGATATAATTTTCAAGGTAAATGACGCGGTTTCCGCGGGAAAAAACCACAAAATCATTTACTGAAGACGGATGGAGATAAGAGAATTGCGATTGACGGCGTTTAGCCCTAATAATTATGAGCTCAATTTTCGGTCTACTCGTATTTCCACCCAAAAATCACTCACCCGTCCGAATCCACCATGCAGTTCAATGGTGAACATACAGTAGTGTGCAACATATAAAAAATTGTGTAAGGACTAAAATGACTAATGAGTGTCTATGTCTATTGCTTTTTTCCCTTTTTTGGAGTAAAGAAAACTTTAAGTTAAATAGGGGATTTCATCCCCAAACAGCCTCTTTTTTTTAGCGACGCCTCTGGGAACAGAATGAATAAAGTATGCACTGGTAGTATGAATGAAACATGAATACAGTATGCACTGGTATTATCCAGAAATATCATGTCATTTAGGTCAATGATTTTTTTAGGGGATGTACCTATTGTATTCACATTGTAAACTCAATCGTTAGACAGGCGAATTATAGTCTACATTGAACGACTTGAAACGAGAGAATAATGATTTTGAAGTGGGAGAACGAAATCCCAAATGGTTTTTGATGTACACATACTTATAGGTACCTAAATACCTAAATATTGAAGAAAATGAAAAACTATTATTTTTACAAAATGCGTCGGATTCAAGAACTAATACCTACTAATCATTGACAGAGGGAAGAAGTACGTAAAAACGTACCAACATACAAAGGGTCAAAAGACAACAATGTATTCAAAATGTAGTCGTGTTTCTGGGACTTTCGCAACACTTGAGTCAGACCATGGTAGTGGAACCAATATTTTTACGAATCATAAAACCTATATAGCATTTCCCAATTGAGTTAAACTTTTTCCATTTAGGTTTAGTCCTTTTCCATTTAGGTTTAGTCCTTTTTCATTTTGATTTAAACCTTTTCCATTTAGGTTTAGACCTTTTCCATTTAGATTTAAACCTTTTCCATTTAGATTTAGACCTTTTCCACTTAGATTTAAACCTTTTCCATTTGGATTTAAACCTTTTCCATTTGGATTTAAACTCAGGAAATTATCGTGGAGTTAGAAGTAAAAGTACCCAAGTCACAAATTCAACACGTGGGAAAATCAAATGCAGAATATTATGATTATTTAACTGTTGTTATTATTGGTGATCAATATCATCAAACTATGTATCCAACCTAAGAAAATAATCATATTTACCAAACTAACTTTTGAAATTTTAATTTGATTTTTGCACAATATGAATTTACCTCTTCGGTACTTTTACCTCTAGCCCGACGTTATAATGCCACAACTTGAATATTAAATCATGCAAGTGTTTTTTTATGCACAGAAATGTAATATATATAATAATGAACAAATGTTTTTTGAACACAAGAATTTCTCATGAACGGAAGTTATAAATTAAGTTATAACTATCCGTTTCCTTTTTTTTTTTACTTCTAGCCTAATGAAATTTTAGTAGGTAGGCACTTACTTACTATGATGGGGCTAACTACTGATGTTTTAATGGAGTTTAAATCCAAATGGAAAAGGTTTAAATCTAAATGGAAAAGGTTTAAATCTAAATGAAAAAGGTCTAAATCCAAATGGAAAAGGTTTAAATCTAAATGGAAAAGGTCTAAACCTAAGTGGAAAAGGTTTAAACCTAAATGGAAAAGAACTAAACCTAAATGGAAAAAGTTTAACTCAATTCGGAAATGCTATATATGCAGTCGTGACTAATTTTAGATCATTATTTCCAATAATGAACCTTTGTAACAGACCAAGGGAAAAAATTGTGGTCCCTCTTCCTCAAAATTTGGTGGTTTACGTTTAAAGACACAAAGACTCCGGAAAATGAGGGGGGAAAACGTCTATCATTCGAAGCTTCTTTTTTCGACCTACCGTAGCTCACGAAATTAGGCTCACAAATTACAAATCGGCCAGAGATGTGTCAGAAATCAATCAATTTCGAGAGGTTACATTTGAGAGTTTATATTCAAAAAATAATCATTTCAAAAACTTTCAATATAAAAGGATAAGTTTGCTATAATCCATTTTGATGAATCGAATAAGACCGGACGGAGTACTACCATCGCCCAACCGTTCACACTCCACTATGTGTAGGTAATAATTTCGAAGCATTTTGCATAAATGGGTCTGATAAGAATGATTAGTTTAGAAATGACATCAACCCTTATCGGGATAGGATCCCTGAGGAAGAAATTATTTGGGAAAGAATCAGCTAGTGAACAACTACGCAACTGACCCAAGAGTTCAGTTTCTGACACGGCAGATCTAATAGTTCATCTTTCTGATAGCTTAGTAGTACCTTCCCACTTCTTAGGTAAGCTTATAGCTTTAGGAGAACATAAATTGACCCACATAAATTGCATACTCTTTTTTTGAGAAACAGATTTAATGAGTGATTCACAAAAATCTATTGAAGCCCAACAACCGAATCGAAATCATACTGGAAATATAAACTCAATAACTGAGCCAATTTGTTAATAAATTATTGACGTGATGCAAGAATGTTCTATTCGGGATGACGATGTCGAACTCGTGTATTTCATGCGTTATTCGTAGTGGTAAATATTATTCATAATCGATGTAGAGTGAGGTATTTTTGAAATAAAGAAAAGTTAATAAGTGGGAATTATATTGCTAACAACCGTAGAGTTCATGAGTAAAGTTCATCACATAAACAAGGACTTGAAGACATGTAATCAACGGTTCTCAAGGGATTTTAGAACTCCAGAATACCTTGGGGGACACCCTGGGGTGACAAGGGATTTTAGCCACGAGGGTAGAACCCCGAGAAATCACGTAAAGGCAATAATTTCCCAGAGTTCCATCTCAAAATCCAGTTATTCATCTCCATTGTTGCAGAGAAAGTTTAAATGGATTTTCGGGGGCAAAGCGTTTTCAGGTAAAACTAACGAGAAATAGACATTGCGCTATTCACGCCTCGGGACGCTGAAGCCCCCAGGCACTCAGGCAGGGAGGAGCGGCAACGTCGCGCATGGCCTGAAAGAACGGTGAGGATGGGTAGAAAGGAGGGGGTTATATAAGGGGTAGGGGAATGGGTCTGAGAGGTGGGGGTTTAGTGCATCAACAGAAAAACCCCTTGGCAGAAGTTGAATGGAAAGTGGAGGGGGTAAAGAGGGGAAGGCATTTTTTATGGCCGACCCCTTCCACAGCGCAGGACTGCAGATGTAAATAGAGTAGCGGCCATCTTGAATCAACTCCTACTACAGTCTCCGCGACTGCGCTGATTGTCGTATCCCTTCTCTGACGGTGTCGTCCCCACCCTGACAACCGACGTCGAACGATCGAGGGACTCCGCCATTCGTATTGCAGTGGTGCTCAAGTTCATAACCTACCGCAGTTACTGTTCAACCCAAGTGCCCTGCCCTGTTGAAACCAGATCCCCGGGGAGTGGTTCTGACACAAAACTGTGTTGCGTGTTCTGTTCTTATTCCTTATTTTCTCTTTCAGATCAAATAAAAATAGCAATATGAAGCCTGTGTAATTTTAATGCGTATTACAAAACCTGTGAGGATGTTATCGATTGATGCTGCATCCTACAAGAAGCGAAGACCACCCAAGAGCTTTTCACCGAAACGAAATTTATCATTGCAATCATTCTATATCACAATATACAGTAGAATTCTAAGAATCTAAGGTAATTTTACACATAAGCTGGACCAGAATGCTCACCTTGAAGATCAATTCGCAAGAATTTCGTGAGCTGAGCAATTAAAACTGATGTAAGTATGCTTAGTTCATAATTTCCTATTATACTGGGGATTTTGTTTGTTTCAATAGATGAAAACCAAAATTCATCATAAATATGTATGTTGGCACAGATATGGCCTTACGACCATTGATTTCGGTCCTTAGCAGGTTCGATGCAGATAGGACGCTCCACCTTCCTGGAGAAAACCCAAATTCTAGTTGAGAAGGAGCTCAGTAATTAAAACGTTAATTATTAATATTAGATAAGATTCTTCTAGATGAGGAATAAAGCAACTGATTTTTTTTCCCCTCCTACAGAAAAAATGAGACCGGCGGGGAAGAACCCCTCCCCCACAGAATTGAGTAGGAGGGGAACTACCCTTCCCCTCCACGATAATTTGTGGTGGGAAAAGAGGGGTGTACTCTTGACAAAGTTCAAGGCGGTGTTGCCAGATGGTGCTGAGTAGATCCGACAACGTTGTGGTCGGATTGTGAGTCACTGAAATACGTGACCGGCTCGCACAACCTGAGTATGATTGTAACGGCAAACGGCTGGCTTTCTACTTCAGCGTCGCAGGCAATCCACATGAAGGTCTTCAAATTATAAATTCAGTAGAATAATGTGAGAATCAATAACTAAAAAAAAAAAATTGAATAAACCAAAGCGTAATTCGGAGTAAAATATTAACGTGGGGGTATCCATTTTAGAGATTGACTCCATGGGTCAATTGATTTTTGCTCGAAGCGAATACACGAAGGTGGTACGTAGGTTTTTCAAAACGGAAACTCATCAATCAAGTTTAAACTAACAACGGTGAACAGGGTGCCCGAAATACAAATTTTCCTATCATAATATACCAAAAGCTCAGAAATTGAGGGTTTTTCCTGGCTTTTTCCAATGTCCAGTAAGTAGATATCTCGAATAGGAATTTGCTTCGTTATAAAGTTGTACTGATATAAGTGTAGGTATGCAATGAAACCTTTTACCTCAACTTTTTCAACAGCCAAACTGTTAACTGGAGAGAAACTTAATTGGCGTCAACAGATCATCAGTAAATCCCCCTTCGGATCAGGACTTGAATTGAAAGCATCTTTACGAATCAGAGAAACATAGATAGGTATGTTGGAGTCTGCAACTATATATTTAATGACAACAAAATTGAGTGGACTACCGTTTTTTCCTTCCTCACTCCAAATGGAGAAACATTGTGATCGTGTAGGAGGTCGAAATAATCGTTGTCCTCCAAATAAGAAACATTCACTTGATCTTAGAGGTTCTCCCTTGCAATTCAGTGTCCCAGGAACTGCATAAAACCAATCTAAAGGCTACAAATCAGAAGGTAGGTAAATTTCCATCGGAATCAGAATGCGCGGGCGTGAAATTCGCTTTTGGAGGCAACGTTGGAATTTGTATAACGCCTATTTGTATTAAATTTTCAAGGAATGCGGGGTCACTTAGAATAGCAGCTGAACCCACTTACTGCTGGGCAGGCTGTGATACTAATATTGCATTAATAATGTAAATAATGTACAAATAATTACGCAATACTAATTTCAACAATTTCATCTCATATTGTATATACATTCTCATATTGTATGTATATATTCTTCGTCTTACAATAAGTGGGTGGATGGATACTGCCCACCCCATGTGGTAGACCTCGCCCTCAGATATTGAAATTCATTACAGCGCACGATTCACATCAGGTCATATGACACTTCATTTATAGTTCACTAGGTAGGTATACAGTTATTTAAATTTACACTGCATTTTCGAATAGAGTAATATCAGGAAGATGTATATAGAAAAAGTAGAGAAGGGGAAATTCTTCTCAACCAATTTGGAACATGATTTTGATCAAACATTAAATTTTCCGCTCTCTTTATTACGTTTTAGACCTATTTTCGTTACGTGTACGTAAAAAATCTGCTTTCATTTAAAAAAATAAAATTAATGCATGGACATACATTTTCTGTGATTTGGCAGAAGATACTAGTACTTCATGAATTTTATTTGCTCTACGGACCAATAGTAGTTAGGTACGAAGCATGCGCGAATATGAAATTCATTATACACCCATGAATTTCCAGAAATCATTCGGTCTGGCTGTCACGATGGTTCCCTATGAATTCGGCTCCATTGAGATTAATGCGAGCCACTGCGCATGCTCCAATCGTGAAAGCCTTTCAATATTCTGTATCTAAATTTCGTAACGTGGACGAAGCACAATTTTGTAACTTGCATATCTTTCACTATTTCTTCTTTCATATTCTGAAACAAATTGGTGGGTTCAATGGATTTAGTAGACATTGAATTTAAATCAAGATAGTCAGTGCGCAAGTCCGTAGGTACTTGGAACCCACCAATGAGAAGCTGTTTGCCATTATCCAAACATAACTAATCCAATCCATTCCATCCAATCCAATCCACTATTTCTTCTTTCATATTCTGAAACAAATTGGAGGAAGTAGGGGCTGATCAAATATGGAATGGATTTAGTAGACATTGAATTTAAATCAAGATAGTCAGTGCGCAAGTCCGTAGGTACTTGGAACCCACCAATGAGAAGCTGTTTGCCATTATCCAAACATAACTAATCCAATCCATTGAATGATTAATGATTACCATGATGAAGCTGATTTGTCACACACTCGGCAAAGTCTTTCTGATAATAACACATCAAATGAAACAAACCCGGAAAGGTGGCAATGAACATTATTTTTTACGGCAGAACACGTGAAGAAGTATCTTAGAAATGAATCGTGGGAAGGGGGTTGTTGGAGGTAGTGTGTGCTCAGTCATGCTTGCACCCCTAGCACGAACGTCGAATTATTTCCACCATGTTCTCCGAGCCTGGAGGTGACCTTTTCATGCCACCGGCTGCGAACAAACGCCAAAAACCTCCCCTCATTACGCTTGAAATCTTGGACATCCAACACCAGTGTTTATTCCGCGTCGGGATTCCAATGCGTAGTACGTGCCGGGGTTTAATTTTATTATCAACATTCCATCCAGTGAACTCTTCATGACTTGATTCAAAATAAACAGCCTATGTCTAGTCCTTTCCCGAAAGCGCCATCAGTGATTCGTAGAGTGGAAACAACGCTTGTGAACATTTTCCAGGGCGTGATTCTTTTTTAAGTTATCTATTCGAGAAATGAGATAAAGCAGTTTTATCACACAATTCTGAATAAATTAGATTAATTAGAAATAAATTTTTACAAAAATTCACGGAAACAGGTAAAATAACGAAAGCGTTGTTTATCGTATGCAAAATTTCAACCTTCGAATTCCACTCTTTATTATTGATTGAGCTACTCAGAGTTTTCATGGCCAATTACTGTGAGAATTTAGAGCCCCCCCCCGTCAATTACAACGGTTTGAAACTAAGATTACAAAATGAGGAGGGTCCAGGCAAAAACCAACAAGTTGTTAAGATCTAATTTTTCAGGAAACTGTAGAAACGTTTATAAAAATACCTTGGATGATGTCGCACTATA
Organism: Adelphocoris suturalis; assembly: GCA_030762985.1. NCBI lineage: Eukaryota > Metazoa > Arthropoda > Insecta > Hemiptera > Miridae > Adelphocoris > Adelphocoris suturalis. The sequence goes on along the minus strand of CM061046.1, from coordinate 52,654,332 downwards.
TTTTTCATAAGTCTTTTTCATGTGTTTGAAAAACATCTGTGTGAGTCACGTAGGTAAAAATGTGTTTGTATTTAAATAACTTGGATTTTAAGTTTCGACGTGTTTGTTTTTGCTCGTATCCTGGGTGGCATGTTTTTATTTTTTTTTTTTATAGTAAGACCTCAAATGAAATTTACTAAGAATAAGTATCATGCTTTTTATTCAAACTGAAACAGTGCATCTAAAAAATTACTTGTAAGAAAAGCATGTACAGGGTGGTCCGTATAAACGGACACATTTTAAAATCCTTTAACATTCACAAATTCGATCGTAGGGATTAAAAAATACTTTAGATTTCAGGTGGCCCCATAGAAAAAAGTCACAGGGGGTGAGGTCTGGGGAACGCGGAGGCCAGGGAACATCCCCATGCCGGGAGATCACGCGTCCGGGAAAAATCGTTCGCAAAAAGTTCAAAATGAAATCCTGGCTGTGTGGGCTGTTGCTCCATCTTGTTGGAACCACATGTTGCCGGTGTCAACTTCATTTTCCACAAGCTGAGGAATGAAGAATTCTTGAAGCATCGCGAGATAACGTTGAGTTAACAGTCACTGCATTCTCTCTGCCATCTTCAAAAAAATAGGGCCCAATTATTCCGAGTTTGGGAATTCCACACCACACCTTTACCTTGGCAGAGTGCAGAGGCCTTTGGTGTAAATGTCGAGGGTTTTCTCCAGCCCAATAACGGCAATTCTGTTTGTTGACGTAACCGCTCTTCTTCCCGTCATGGGGATGTTCCCTGGCCTCCGCGTTCCCCAGACCTAACCCCCTGTGACTTTTTTCTATGGGGCCACCTGAAATCTAAAGTGTACGTGGACAAACCACGAACCATTCAAGCATTGAAGCAGTCAATAAGACGAGAAATCGCGGAAATACCGGAAGATATGGTGCAAAGAGTGATGCAGAACTTCAAGGACCGTCTTGAACTGTGCGTTACCAAACAGGGTCGTCATTTAAATGACATAGTTTTTAAAACTTGATAATTTTTTTTCGATTGTGAATAAAACTTACTGATTTTCTCTACACGTTCTGCTTATTTTTTAATTCCTACGATCGAATTTGTGATTGTTACAGGATTTTAAAATGTGTCCGTTTATTACGGACCACCCTGTAGATATGGAATGGATGACAACTGTATCTACTTAGATTGCTATTGGTAATCAAGCAACATTCCAAATGTGAATTCCACAGTCCTCTTCTGGACAGTTACACTCATTCTCCTGGGACTGGTCACATTCGTCTGGTTCAGACTTAACTTAATCCATTAATCAGCCCCCACTAACGATTTGGAACCAGCAGGTGCTCTGAATCGTTCTGTCTTTACCAGCTCTCTTAGGTTTTCTACATTCTTTCTCATCTCATGTTTCCGAACACCTTCCTTCACTATAACAGTCCTCACAATCTTTGGAAAAATGACTACACAAAATATATAACAGAAAAGGAATAATCACCGCAGAAAAACAGACTGTTTTTTTTTTTTTTTTTTTTTGCCCAGATTGTCGATTTTTAGCATTGAAAATAAGGGTGACCTCCTATTGTTTTTTTATGCAGAAATGGATGCATAGTGACGCCCTTCACAATAAGCAATTCCTATATCATTTTCTTGAAACTTGCTCGTTTTTGCTTGGACCTTCAAAACGGAAGTTCAATAGTTTCGTTTCGACAAATAAACCCCCTCGTTTATTGTTCCTGGAGGTTACGCACATCTATTACGGGGTGTCTAAAATTCAATGGACCAGCCATTTATTTTATTTTTGAAGATATCAAAAAACTTTAAACGAACTCCTTTTATTTTTTTAAATTACTACTCATGATGAAATCAGATTTTGATTATCACGCGCCATATTGGCGCTGGGACCGCTAACTCACGTTTTTCAAATGGAAACCCCATTTTCATTGTAGATTCGAAATCTATAAAATTTCATGTGAAAATGACCCATCACTCGAATTTTTTACTACGCAAAAACGGGCGTGATTGCACGCAGAAAGTGCGCCAATTGTGGAATATCGAGTTTTTGGAGATATTCAATTGCCACGAATGACACATGATTTAGGGGTATTTTTTACGCTGAATTACGTGGTGAAGTTCCTCGAATGCCAATTCAAAAAACATTGATAAAACGCCCAAAATTGCACATTTTCCCACTCATTTTCACAAAGCGCAAAAGGTACAAAAATTCCATTTTTTCTGTTTTTAAGTTTTGAAGTTGGTATTGCGAATATCGTCGATAAAAAGAACATGATCACGTAATTCAGAGTGAAAAAAATGCCCCGAAATCATATATTATATGTAGCAACTGAATATCTCCAAAAACTCGATATTTCACAATTGGCGTATTTTCTGCGCATCATCGCGCACTCAAATTTGAGCGATGGGTCATTTTCCCATAAAATTTTATATAGATTTCGAATCTACAATAAAAATGGGGGTTCCTATTTGAAAAACGCGAGTTAGGGGTCGAAGCACCAATATGGCACGTGATAATCAAAATCCGATTTCATCATTGAATAGCATTAAAAAAATAAAGGAGAGTTAACATTAAGGTTTTTGATACCTTCGATAACATTAAATTTTAGACACCCTATATTGTATTATACGATTGCTTTCGTAGATGAAATGATTAAAAAGTCCAGTCATGCAGCATGACCCCATGAGCGAATTTTTGAAGAAATCTTCGATTATTTCGATTTTTGACCGATTTTTCAACTTTGAAATTTTTGAAAACTTGATACATATTCTTATAGGAAATTTTACGCTGATTCCGAATATACCGCATATGCTGAAAAAATTATTCAGTAGTTCAATCTGAATTTGGACAATGTTTCATGCAAATATTACCGATTTTTACAACTAGCGAACGGCATTATTTCGATTTTTGACTGATTTTTCAACTTTGAAATTTTTGAAAATTTGATACATATTCTTATAGGAAAATTTACGCTGATTCCGAATATACCACATGTTAGTATGCTGAACAAATTATTTCGCACAACAAATCGCAAAAAACAGGCTATTTTGAAATTGTTGACTACATTTTTGAAAATTTCAACCCGAAGATGTAATCCGATCATGCTGGCCAACGAGTTTGAACTTTCGTTTTGTGTCCTTAACATTTTAAAATTTGTTTGAAGTTTCTAGCACAATTCTACGGACAGTTATCGTCTGGAATGACACATACATACATACATACATTAAAAAAAAAAAAAAAAAATGCGTTAAACTTCAGAATATGATTCAGAATAGCCTGAAACGGATTTCTGCATAAAATCTTTTCAAAAAATCACATTCTACAAATTTTGAGGCGAGAGCAATTCGCTAAAAGCAATATAACAAACTCAACTTTTCATGTAATTCATTATAAAGATTTATTATTGAAAATAATGAACCAAAAGCTGTCACTAATCGCTTAATTACCTAATCAGAACGTTTCGTCTTCCCAATGAATCTATTCAAGGAACCAGGACGTAATAACACGCGATAAACCGAGTAGGGCTTCCTCCCACTTCTATACGCGGATTCCTATTCCTGTTTTTTGCGCGCTTGAAAAATCGTCATCCTATTTTTAAAACGTACGCCTGCAGGCTCCCGAAAGACCACTTGATGGTGATGAATACGCCTGACGCGACCTGACCTTTCCCTTATTTAGACTCGTTAGAGGCATCTTGAACTCAGTTGAACGCTACAAACTGGATCCTATAATTTCATAACGCCACTCAAGGCTATTGTATCGGAGTATTTAGTCTTCCTCCACACACTCAACTGTTTTTCTTTCTTTTTTCAAATTTAAAATTATTTAGATTAACATTTCCTGAGTCTGAAGGTCAGTAAAAACTTAGATCACGAAAACGCTGCAAATTACTACACAAAGGTAGAAGGTGGTGGTGGTTTATATATTATCAAAATATAACTGGAAAGACTCCTACCGAGGGAAAACGAATTTTAAATAAAACACCTAAATTTTTAACTATTTCCTCTGTACGTAACAAGAGCTGATTTCTAAGTACAAGGGAACTTTCATGTTTGAATTTCACACTTTTGACCTCGGATTCGGATGCTGAGCACTTGAAAACCCCCTAGTATCAATTTCAGTTCAAAAAACCGCTTCGTTAGGCCAATAAACGGGTAGAAAGATCACACGTCAAGTAGTAGTGCAAGGGGCTTGTGTTCCCCCCAGGCGAGCGGGGGCCATGACGTCATCATGCGAATTAATTGCAAGAGTCTTTTTACTGTTAAGGTACCCATTATATGGCACCTCTTTAGAAAGCTTTCGCACAGATATTTCTATTGAGCATATAAAAAATGACCATGCGAATTCCCCATTGTACATCAGAAGCTAAGTACCTATTCCTATCGGCACAGTAAATTTATGAAAGAAAACAAAACGCCTACCTACGCTTTACTGGTCCATTTATAGGCGACAAAAGTTGTAATGAACACGAATTCGTACTCTGAGAATTCCATCGTAAGTATATAGTCTATGAACTGTACATTCGATCGCCGAAGTTTACATTGCGATTTTTACCGATGGTGACCTGATGTTCTCACGGGTTCTCATTCGCATACATGTTGATGTTATTTTTTCCTGCTCAAAGTTCTAGCCGTTAGAGTGAACAAAAGGATGAACGAACAGCGATCCGAATGACCTAATTTCGTTGAATTGATCTCTTTCAGTAACTAACAGAAAATAACTACCTATACTGTTTCGAGAGTTTTCGAGATCTGTATTTGAAACAATTCTACCCTCAAACCCCCCTGAAAATCGTTTGGTTTACGTTTCAAGATGCCTATAATCCAAAACGCTGCAAATTATTACACAATGGTTTATTATTTCTGTGTTAGATAGCCAGAAATAGCAGATCATTGGTCTATTAATTATTCAACCCTGTATGTAATACCCTGTATATGATCAGAACATGGCTATTATTTATTATATTCCATTAGTCAGAGGCATAATGGTGGGAATTTTTCTGAAAAAGGTTTTCAAGCTAACACATAACTCTGCATATTATGACATGAGTAATTCTATATCTTGGTTTTTTCGTTGTAGTGAATATACGCGTAATTCAAGGACTTTAAATTTCCCCTGGAATAAGGGCAATTCCGGAGATTTGCTAGACTTTTATACCAGCACTACGGCAAGTAAGGTCGCCCTGCAGAAACAAACGATGTCCCGTTTATCAGCCCTAGAGGTCAACCCTAGCAGCGGAACGGGGGTCGGAAAAAATAGCTTCGAAAAAAAGAATAGAGAAGTTAGAACGTGATAGTAGTGAGAAGGGAATTTCCTGTAATAATTCAACAGTTTTTCCTCTCTCTGGAAAGGGGTTTGGGAAATTATTCTGGCAACATTTTTGGGAATTGCTTTGTGAAGGAAGAGCGGGTGTACGGGGGTTCAGGAAACGGAAAGAGGTGGAGCTGGAAGTGTTTTTTATAACGCCATCGCTCCTTTCTCCCTTCACCCCACCACACCAGAAGAAACAAAAGGAACCCACCCACTCATTCCTACTTGTTTTTGAATAGAAGAGGATGCTGCTCATTTCAGTATAGTAAATTGCGTACCAATTAATTCCTTTAGTAGATGATGAATATAAATTAAAGGTAGGTGGAACAATGAGGGATGGGAACGATTTCGGTGTAATAACTATATTGACACTGGTAACTGGAGCAAATCCAGAGGGGGGTCCCTCGGCCCTTGATAGAAAAATGTTCGGGTGGTTTATGGTATACACAAGTTCGGATGTTTTGGTATCCCGAGTAGATCAAAACCAGTTAAAAACAGAAAAACGAGTTCCAGTCATGCAGCATTATCATATGAGTGAATTTTCGTAAGTTATCGTAGTATATCATGTTAAATTGTGTTGAAATTTGAGCTTTTTGAGTGCACAGAAATTGTTAACTATTATTTTTATGACAAAAAACGTATTCTGCTTTTAAAAAAGAGGTTTTTTAAAGCTTTTTTGCAGTTTTCATCGATTTAATAGCAAATTTTAATGAAACTTAAGTAATCTTTCAGCCTTATTTTGTAGACAAATTTTTAATGTTCTATTTCAAATTTGGTAAACTGAGCAATATTCTACTAAACATTAAATTTAACAATTGTTAGCCATTTTTAACAATTTTTACTGATTTTTTCAGCAAATTTATTGAAATTTGACCAATTTAATGTGCTCAAAAATTGCTGGCCAACGAACTCATCCTTTCGCTTGGAAAGCTTGATTTTTTTGGCGCAAGAACGGAATTTTTATTTCAATCCTAAAGAGAATATTTAGTCTCTCAAACGACCCAAAGCGGCAAATGAAATGAGAATGACCCAATTTTTAGCCATTTTTAACAATTTTTACTGATTTTTTCAGCATATTTATTGTTACGGGGGCGCTGTAAGGTCTCCGAAAGCAGACCAACTGCCGCCTTTCCAACCAAAAGAGCAAGAAAGGTGAGTGACTCGAATGTAGTGATGGAAACCTAGCGGTACACGCGAGACCTCTGTCCGATCCAGAAAACGGCTCAATTCAAAATACGACCAAACGGCTTATTCAACTTTTCTCAGCCAATAATTGACCGATTTCAATTATTCTTGTAGCGTTCGTTCTATTTGCGAAACCTCTAGGTCCCACAGACCTCGAAATTTGAAAGTAAAATCGATCCTATGGGAAATTTCAAAACCAGCAGATTGCCGAAAGAATCAAAAGTAAAAAAAAAAAAAAAATCGCATAAATACCACCTGGCGCTCCCTTAATATTTTCTCTGTTACTACAAATTTCATGGATACGTTGGGGGGGGGGGGGGGGGGGGGGGATACCGATTGGTAAATCATGATATTTTTAACTTATTTCCATAATCTTTTTTTTTTGTTTGGTTTTCAACTGTAAAAGCAGTTCATACTTTATTGTGATTGTGAGGGGAGAGGGGAGGTGCAGTTGCACACATTCATGATAGGTTATAATGGAATAAAATCAAGACCTATTCGCTATTCCCACCAAAACCATATACATACCAGGCAAAGGGACGTCCCTTTAATGCATGCATTACATCACCAATAAGTTTTATATTGCAAACGTTACTTTTCTCCGTGTGCCGTCTCTGTGTTAGGGCGAGAAAACTCCAATGACTGGAGGTTGTGTGGCGAAGAGCATTTGGGTAAAAAGGGTTGCGAAAGGTTAGGTAGAGCAATATCTTTTTAATAACACCTATTTTTTCTACGTATCCCAAGCGCCATTAGGGACACAAAAAATGCTAAAGACCTTTAGGTCCCCGAGCTATGGGGGGTAGTTTTCCATAACGATAATCTTCTATCGATTTATACCTCCCTACCCTCGGACGGGGTCACCGGGAAAATAAATCGGTTTCCCCTAAGAGGAATCGAGAGGGGCATTATGAAAATGTCCTACTTTCGGAAAGCTCGTTTCCGGCTCAATGTCCATTACTTTCCGAGGGAAATGAGAGTTCGGTGCTCTGGCTGGGTCGAATTATTCGCAGCATAAAATACCTCAGAGATATACGTGCCTATAGACACAAAGTCTTTGGCAACAATGAAGACTCAGTATTGAAAGTCTTAAAAGTACTGCCAACAATTTTACAACAATGACTCTGGTCTTTAACTGAGATAAAATAATGGCAACTCTCATAAAATATTGGAGATTGTTGCAGGGAGAACTAATGACCATTGACAAAGGTGGACAGAAGACCAGAGAAGTTTGTTTACGATTCAAAAAATCGATTAGTACCTACCACACTATAGAGCGAATTCCTCATCTAAAACCAATTAGTTCTGAAATCCAAATAATTCTTCCTAATTAGTTCCTACAGAATTAGGCATTTTCCACCCATGTGGCCAAGAGTTCTACTATACAGCCTTCCTGATAGTCTATAATTACTTTTTACATCATATCATGTCATATCACAGGTCGTACCGGGACAAGTTTCTGCTCCAGGATCAGATTCTTCTGCTCTGCTGTTCTGATCTATACTGCATAGCTCAGGCTCTGGATCAGTCTTTTTGACAAAAAATGTCTACTAGAATAATTCGTATGTATGTGTTGCTATCCTACCTTGTTTTGTAATTAACACAAAAATGACACTCTAGGTCAACACAGATATTTCTATAACCCAATGAACACCGTCTACAACTTGGTTTGGTTGAGTCTACCCGAGTTATGAAGAAAAATCTAAGGTATCGTTGGATTGAAAACACGATTTATTTTAGCATAATATTTATGTTGATTAATGTATGTACATATATTTACCCTAATAAGTAAGCTACAGTAAGAGACAAGTGTCACACTGCCACTTGAGTGATTATTCAGGATTTGGAGAACTGACTACTATGTATGTAAGTATGTTGAAAATTCAAACTTAGCGTACCACAAATCAGGGGTAACAAGAACCCCACATATGTGATTTCTGATCCAGGTTTCATCTACGTTGGTCCAGTAGTTTAGAAGAAACCCGGTCGGCGAAGGAAAGATTTTCATCTAATTGATTTTTGTGATCTATTCATCTTGAAAAGTAAATTAATTAAAATAGGGATTCACTCTAGTACTGAGATACTTCTTTGGTTAATGCATAGGTATTTTATGAAAAATGAAGGAATATATTATGACGTTACAACAAGCAAGGGCCTCCATGTCCAAACAAAATACAACATAAAGCTCATTTTCAGTCATTTTGACTTTCTGAGTGTGCAACATGTGAATATCAAGATTGAAAAGAGCTCTAAAAAAATTCTTAATTAAAGAAAAGGTGCTAAATCTATTAAGAGCCAGGTTTTTGACATTTTATGTCTTTACTTTGGCAAATAAACGATAAAAGCGTTAACAAACGAGAGCTTTCCAACGAATGGAGAAAGATTTTTGTCCCATAAACACTAAAGAAGTTTCATTTCCCCAGCAACGGCTTGACTTTACGTTAAAATCATAAGAAACCATTTAAAGGATCGACCAAAGACGATAAGGTTGTATTCGATAATCATCAGATACGCTTGCATACGAGTCTGCAACACATTGGGACATTTTATGTCTTTAGTTGCAGACTCGTATGCAAGCTCTAAGAGCCACTCATCTGATCCGGACCCTGGGCATCGTCAACTAAATGTCCTAGAGAGGCTACATACGAAATTACAGCTTCCTAGAGTGTAAAGTATAGAAATTACCTATTAAAATGATTCAACCACCACTTCACAAATCAAACCGTTCTCGCAATATTCGGATCACCTGCTATGAATCAAATCATCGAAACAACAGCTCAGAAATTAACAAGCGGTTGCAATCATGTTCACAGTATCAATTATTGAGAATGATCACCTGTGTAAACAATTATTCATATAACCATGCTCATAACTCAGCTTGTTGGCCACGCACTTCGCAGTAGTTAATATAATATGGTTGGATAAATCGAGAGCTTTCGAACGAATGGTCAACGAATTTTGTGGGATGAAAAAACGAATTACCATTTCGCTAGCAACGACTCGGTTGTAACCGGAAATCATCAGAAAACCAACCGTAATGCTTTTTTTAACGCTTTTTTCGTTTATGTGTCAAAGTAAAGACATCAAATATCAAAAAATTTCGATAGGGAGTTTAAAAACATTATTCTTCTCGATCGATTACAAAGGTCAGTTAGTCGTATGTACTATAGAACAGAGACAATATATTTGGTGAATTAATTTTCAGCGTATCTATCTATAGCCTATATCCTCCGAATAATGTGTAAAACTTTATGAAATTATTCAATGCGATGGACCAAAAAATGAAAATGTCTAATCACAAGATCATTACCATGGCCATTAGGTCGCCACACTGATCAACTCATACCAACAACGAATAATTAATTCTTCACTGAAGAATGTAGTTTCCGATTTGAAGCACGTAACTAGTTTATAGGTTGATCTGTGTTATGATTGACATTCCAATTAAATCAATTTGGATGTGTGTGTGTGTGTGTGTGTTAATACTTGGAAAAACGTGCGTCTTTTTTGGAATCCAAGTCCTGCCTCCATATTGTTATAGGCTCATATATGTGCAACCTGGCCCGTTGACAACGTTGTTTACTCGAAAAAAATATATTTTAAGTTCTGTTTCAAAACACGAATCTGTGCACCACAAATTATAAATTATAATTTTTCAGTTATATGCACGTATAACTTATACTTAATTGAAAGTTTTCTCAATCCACTGCTATTACAATCATGTAAGTTCAACCACGAGTTGAAAGCTCTAGAGGTTCCCACACCTCGGTAGCTACAAAACAAAAATTCCGAAGCTGACTTGGAAAGAGGATTAATCGTGGGTGGTTTGGAGTGACTGACCTAGCTCGAGTAGCCCGGTAACAATACAGGCTTTGCTCCAGAGGTCAGGGATGGGCTAAGCAGACAGATTTCTCTTCCCAACAAGAAAATCAGGGATAAGTGGGGGACTGATAGACCCAGCACTGCTCACAGGATGTCATTCCAGCTTGTTAACTCTGATTTATCCCCTCTGCAGACGCCATTATATTCTCTTAATACGCCACAGCTCATCTTCAGATCCCGATTCCAAGGTCAGTACACAGCTTGGAACTGATTTTTCTAGATAACCCACTAACGTAGTCCTAGTCATTAATGAAATATAATCAAGTGAAGTTATTAATAATATTATTGATATTTAGACACTGAAGTAACAAGGCCGGATTTTCCAAGCTCTCAAGTTGTTATAACCTATTACATATAACCTAAAACTCAGGTTTAATCAATCGGACTTTACAATAGTCACCCCTTCAATTATAGTTTCCAAACCATTGAGGGATACCCAATATTTTTTAGGTATGTATTTGAAACATAAAAGATGCAGACGTGTCATACAAGGGTTGTGGGAAGTTGAGAGGAAGGCGTACCAGAACCATGAAAAATACGATAGAAAGACAGAGGATATCAGGGGGTGGTTCGCGCCACTCATTTGTTCATGCGATGACGCACTGCATTCAGCGCGTTTCTGAAGAGACTGTCGGATTGGCAAAGCAATAAACGGAACAAGCCCTACAGCAAAATATTGAATTGGATTGGATGAAATCCAATTTTCCATTATCCGAACTGTGTCGTTGCGCTTGAGGGGAAGTAGAAAAAAGCTGCGTTTATTAAATTTGGAGTATAGAGCTGCATTGCTGAACATCAGCTAACATGATGTCTCTAGATTAATAAAATAAGACGCTGAAAATTAATCTTCCTCTCTATAGAATTTCCAGGTCAAATGAAACCTTTTCCAAACCAAATGAAAATTTTTCCGAATCAAATTAAACCATTTCACCAAATGATAATATTTCTACAATGTAAGCAATAAATTTTAAATAAAAGCAATAAAAATGAAATGAAAGCAATAAATCCAAAAACATATATGGATTGGTAGGTTTGAGAATTGAATTGTTTAATTAAACGCCACACATTCCACCACATTTGTTCTGACCTTTCGAATTCAGTCATAATTAGTGACAATTTTCAAAGATGGAAAGCAAATAAACATCGATGGCCACAAATAAACATCGGACGTACAATAATGTCTCCGTATTTAAGGCCTACTTCACATTCTACAGTTACAAATTCTTCAAAGTACGATATTTTGTACTCAGCCGAAATCTACCTAGTTCAAAATAGTAAACCAACGTCTAAATAGTTTACAGAATTTCAATTTCGTCAAATTCTGCAAAGATTTTACTTCACTAGGCTTACTTTCGCAAATGATTTGTTTGGAAAAAGGTTTCATTTGACTAGGAAAAACTATAATCTAAATTAGATCAAAGATATCTCTACCTTCTGAGAATCTCAAAACCTACCACAATTCCTTTTCTTAGATAAGGATTTCATTTTTGATACTTCCCAAAGTTCAAGCTACCCGTGCACAACCCCCCCCCCCCCCCCCCTCGTTCTACGATACGATACCAAGTGAAGCACCTGAAGTAGCTTACGATGGACATTTTTAGAGATTGTAAGAGGAGAGGAGAATTCGTGCAAAACCATATGAAAGAGAAAGATTCAAATCAACATATATGTAGGAATTTCTGATGTCATGCTACTGGATAGATCTTTAGTAGTTGGAGACTCCACAATATACTATAGTAACAATTCTCTCCGTAAAACTGCTCAGTGGTTCAATATCTTGATAATAATTACTGAACACCAACGATAAGGAAAACATTTCAAACAGGTTTGCTCATGCGTAATGTTACTACAACCAACCGTATTGAATTTCATAGAATATTATCCCAAGGCTTGAACCCAATTCCCACAAATTTGAACGAAATCGGACCGATGGTAGATCATCAGTAATCGATGTTTCGGGAAATTCACGTTTGTGTATGCGCAGAAGTTGCTGTACGGGACCGTCTAGGAACTAACCCATACAATCTCTGAAAATTTCAACATATTCGGACTAAAACGTGGTGTAGTTTTGGGCTTAACCTGAATTGCCACAGAGAAGGAACCAAAAACGATTAGCAAACTTTGAAACACAAACATCAAGTGGAAATTCTAATGGAGGGGGACTTTTGACTTCTAGCACGAACACTAATCTTGTTACCTTCGATAGTGAGGTAGTGAGGAAGCTAAAATTATACCAGCACACAGGAAAATCAATAATTTTCCTATAGATAAGGTAAAAGGTATTACATGTTGAGCAATCTGGGGAAATGCAAGTTTCGTATACAATCTACCTACCTATGGAAGAAGAATAGTAGGGCATCGAGCGGGCGGCCGAAAGGCTCCCAGAATGTCAGGTTGGCAACGGCCTCGCGATATTCAGAAAAACCTTCAGCCCGGGCAGTAAACCGTGTTACGCCACGACCTTTCCAGATAGTAAAATATCGCTAGAGCATCATTTATTCATAGGTTGTTGGCTAAGGTTGCTGTTCTTCACTCCAGACCAGACTGTGAAACATAATATTTGCACCAGTAACATCGCCCAAGCGTCAAGACAATTATTATCTACTTGGACAAAACTAAGCATTGCTGATTGCTCCGAAACACACCTCAACATAAAACGGATAAGGTCGTTTCAGTTATAATTCTGCCATCCTGGAGTAATAATATAAATTCATGACATCAGGCACCTATCTCTTCTGGCATAGTCAGTCTGTTTTTATCGATTTTAGCACAATTTAATGAAATTAACATACATTTTCAGCACAATATCACGCACAAATTCTTTGCTATTCAAGTTCGTGGTTTCCCAGTATATTCCGCTACGAATTCAACGATTTTAGGAGCTGTAACTTAATTTTCTTCAACAATTCACTAATTTGGTTACCTCAGTAGCTAAAAATCCTTTCTTGATGTCGAGTCCAGATTCCCTGCCTAGGCAATAAGCGAAAACGGTTGTGAGAAATAAAGGTACTCTTCCGTTATACCCCCCCAGTCAATTTGTCTACAACACGACCGCCCGATGTTTCTAGGCATTACTTCTTACTTAGATTATGTTATGTATTTTTGAGATGCGAGCTTGCGAGCATCCAGACCGCCAAAGTATACACATCATTCTGATCTATTTGTGCGAATTCATGTGCATTCTACTTGTGCGAATTCATGTTGAGGCGATAAAACCACAACCACGCCAATTTGTTTCAACAAATCCTCACCGACATCGGCAACTTCTTACAACACGGTAATTATTTTTTTCCTTCTTTTTTTAAATAATATAATTTCTTCCCACAGCTTGAAATTGTCACCAATTCTATTTAAATATGTGATCTAAGTAAGAAGGAACGCCTAGAAACATCGGGCGGGCGTATTGAAGACAAATTGACTGGGGGGGGGGGGGGGATAACGGGAAAGTACCGAAATAAATTTACACAATAATTATGGAAGAAATCGGTAGTTTAATTTTCATCACCCATTTACTGGTATTAATAATGACGAACGAATGATTCTCTACCCTGAATCGGTGCCTTTGATTATTATGTGTGTCGGTTTCGCGCTACAGGCCGCACTTTTGGAGTTGACTTGAAATTTGGTAGGTGCCGATCCGACACGATGTGGCGGCTATATCGTCTCAGAAATACTAGAATTGTACGGATTTCGATAGATTTTGACGAGTTGAATCGATTGTGACGACTTTCAGAGCGATCCGAACCTATGCAACAACGATATTATCACCAACAACCGTCGACGATATCGGACTAACAAATTAAAAAAATACAAGTTTATAGTAGTATATAGTAGTAGTTTTCTTTTTTTCGGATGCAGATTCGAATGGTATAACCCGGTTCAAAGCTCAATCTATCACCCGTGTCATTATATAAAAAATATTGATCAAGTATCAATTTCTTGGATTGCGTAATTTTTACATTTACTTGTTTGGATCCTTCACTTGTACAAATACTTGAAGTGTAAAATTAGAATGTACTTTTCCAAACTTCGTGAGTAACCTGGTCAGCATACCCACTGGTTTAGCTCCGAACTCCCTTTACGAGTTCAAGGCGTAAGTATCGTCTTGCCTTTTGGTCTGATGAAAAAATGTTACAATTAAATAAGTATCATATTTTCCAGTGTACAGGATTCTGTATCTTGTTTGTTAGAGATACAAATCAATCTGATGAAACTCAAACGTCCTTCCATGGAATCCTAACATATTTCTGGAAGTTCGAGGGAAACCATTCGATAAGATATTATTCATAATCTTTAGGCGGGAACAAGTTTTCTCCGTTAGTTTATTATTTCGTAACTTACTACGAGCTCACGAGGCCTCAACTTTTATGTAACCTTAGTCGGGCACGAGGATGGAGATAAGGCACAACAAAGAAATATATTATTTAGGGAATATCCCGGTTCAGAGATAAGCTGGCATTGACAGTGTGACCCCTCTTTCTGAAGGGAAATAAGATCATTCGTCATTCAACTCAATTCAAATACGCCATATTCCATCTGACAGGATCAAGACAAGGTCTTTTCTAAACAACAAAACGCCTATTCACCACAAGGAATGCTTTGTCATTATATTACCAGAGATAACATTATTTACTTAATTTTCGGTTTTATAAATTTATAACACTAGACTAGCCTTATTGAGAGCAAACTGAAGACAGCCGACAACTCCCGATTCCACGATATCACATTTTTCATAATGGGTAATGGAGTCAGTCTTTTTGGATTTGTTAGACATTAGAAAAAGATGATTAGGGCCTGCGGCCCAGACCCCCCCCCCCCCCCCATCCATCCCTACCATCTCTAGATGTCGCTAATCATCTTTTCTCAATGTCTAACAAATCCAAAAACACATTGACCGCCTCCAAAATTACAGACCTAACCTTCCCCAATACAGGCGCAAGTGGATAAAAAAATGTGCATAGAGTGTGAATATTTGAGTTGCTAGGGGAACCGAAGGCAAACGAACGTTGCCGGCCAACTTTGGGTCCATTTGGTTTGCTCTCTATAAGGTCCACTTGACACTAATAAGTTTAAGGCAGTGTCGTGTATACATTTGGAGTCATATCAGACGTTAAATTACGGCAACGAAATTTAAGGGCTTAAAAAGGGTGAAAAAGTCTAATAAGGAGGTTAGGAAAAGAGTAGTGTAGGGGTTAATTTCAATCCTTTCAGCAAATTTGGAAGTTTCTTCACACTGTTTTCAGCAGACATGGCAATTGCGCTTGCGTAGGTATATGGACTGCCCAAAGCTGTTCTCCCAAACAACTTGACCGAAGACTACGAAATCCTTTCTTAATTCTCACATCATCCCCGGATGTACTGAAATCTAGGCATCACTTTAAATTAAGTCCAAGGAATAAAATGGGTAGGGTTGAAATGTTTAAAAATCAAAATTTTAGAAAATTGGTGCTGGATGGGTGGTTTTTACCTTTGATTTTGATTCATTCCATTTCAATGAACTGGAAAATAACCAAACGTTAACTCTCCACGCAGGCTTAAGTTTGAAAGGAAAATAAAATCGTAAACAACAGTGAATGGCAGAGACGCGCGTGGTTTAGACGCTAGTACCAGATTATCAGGATGACATTGTGATCAAATTAATTTCTTCAAGTGGTTCTTAGTGGATCTTTCAGAGTTGAAAATAATTTCAGGAGCACATAGTTGGTACATAATGGTATATCTCCTAACCGCACGCTCCAAAGTATTACTTCAAAGTAATACTTATTTTATTTTCATTTTAATTCGATTATCATTGTTTACATATAAATAACACATCATAAGTTCAATGTAGTTCTTGAACGCTGTGTGAGTCAAACTATGGGCTATCCTGCGTTAAAATTATTCTTTGCAATTCAATATAACGCAATTTAGGAACTAATGACATTTCTGGGCGAGTAAATACCATATAACCAATTCACTTACGATTTTCATATTTGTGGCTACTCACAGAAGTTACGCGCCACAGTCTGAAGTGGCTAAACATTGAGTGACACTCACCTGAAACATAAACAAAATCGTCTGATTAGAACAGAAACATTGTAAATTGAAACATTTATGAAAAATTAATCTAATTTATTGTTTTAGGAAAATTTAAAGGCACTAAGCCAGTAATGTTATTAGGATTGCATGACGCAGTATGGCTTCAAATCTAATATAAATATTTGAAGATGGCCTTCAATCAAGAGAAAAGAAATTGTTACGAATGACACGTAATTGTTAGCGACTCCTTATTGATCCTAATAAATATCTGATCTTGGCATATGACATCATCTCCAGTTACCGATTTTCCGAAAGTTATTCGGATTCAGGAGTTGCTTTTTGAATTATGAAATCTGGGATATTGGCACGTCTAATACCTTCGTGTCCCTGTACTCCAACAGTTCAACGTTCTTCAAATGTCTACAGCTCCTCTAGAGAGCAAATTCACTTCGCTCACCTTTCGACTGAAGTGCACATAATCTCTTCCCAAAGGAAATAATGCGAGCATTTCTTGTTTGACGACCCAAGAAAGTTCAGGAGAAAAAATTCGAAATGCAACAACAAGAGTCGCACAACAGTAGACCATAATTAGGACTCTCGGACATCTTAAACCCAGATGTAGAAGAGATTGACAAGGAGAAATCTTGAATGTTGGGGGAAAGACCAGAGAAGTGAAATGACCAGTCGAGGCAGGCACTTTTAAAACCGGGTGCCACCCGCAAGAACCCCACACGGAACTTTCATCTTTCAGGAGTGAAATCTGCAGACGCAGTCGGGGTGGACAAAAAAGGTCAGGTAACAAAAACCTACACAGAACAAACCATATCCGATTACTTAGCGAGCATGGAGGACCTAACCCCAACTAGCTCTACGTAATTTTGCCAATAAGTCTATTAAAGTTCGGAAGACGCTCTCCTAATACCAGATGAGGTCCCTAAAGACCCCGGTTGATACAACCGTATTATTGTTGTCATTTTTGTGTGTTATTGTTGTAACCGGTTGTTGTTACAACAATATGTTACATATGTTGTTGAAATGGATAAGAGAAGTTCATAAGTTTTTATGAAGTCTTGTGACATTTATCCTTAAAATATCAGAAAACTTTTGACTCTGTTTTTAATGTCATTTACTACATGATCAATATCGTATCAAGTAATATACTACGAAAAACGATGCTCCTAACGTTTCTCTCGATTTGACCACTTTATCAACACCCACATTGGACAAACTAATGCGGCGTGGGTTCTTTATTACATGATTATGGTGGCTGAGTGCGGATGAAAATTGGAATTTGCAAAATTGAATTTTACTCCTGTGATATATAGACGTTGGAAGAGTGCGCTTACCTCTGCACCGAAGAAACACTATATGGACGTTTTATACCTCACGTAGCCGAATCTCTATGAACCATAGCCTCTTTTACTCCAATAGCTGGTCCTATCGCAGCCCTAGTGGCCGAATTATACCATACCGCCAGCAGATCTAACTAACTCCAGACTGCGAGGGCACCATAGATATTTTTATAAAGAAGGAACAAATGTGAACAAGAACTGAATAACTAAAATTGGAGAGTTCGGATGTATAACACCGATGAAAAGAAAAGAAATACATGCGAACAGAGGAGTTAAGTTTGGTAAAAGAGAAAACTGTTTGTTGATTGAGTTTGAGCTGCATTAGATGATCCTAGGAGCTGGTGTAGGCTTTTATATAATACTTCTCCCTCAAGCCAGGAGCCAGGTTGCCCTCACTGGGGATACACCCCCAACTTTTCTAATGTATTTATTTTGAGAGAACTATAATCAACACAGGTCGGGCACGATAATGATCAATATTACGAGAATATCGGGTAGGGCTGGGATCCCTTAGCGGAACCACCTAGTATTGTACGTTAATTTTTTCACCTAGACAGGCACAGCCTATATATATATATATATATATATATATATATATATATATATATATATATATATATATATATATATATATACGCATATGAAAAAATGTTAAACTCTAGAATTCGTTTCAGAATGTCTCAAAACGAATTTCAATGAAGAAAATTTTGATTTCAAAATTTTTGGAGTCATTGCAATAGCTTCATTTTCTACGAAAATTTGCTAAAACTACCCTCATTGCACGATATTTTTATTCACAAGCAAAAAGTGGAAGACATGCTCGCAGGGATCTGGAAAACTGCAGGAAAAAATCGAAAATTTGGTGGACATTTTGCGATAAATGCCTGCACAAAAAACTGCGGGAACGGAAGCCCCAACTGTTAATATAGTGTATCATTATCAATGATGTATTTTAGGTCTCTTGCGTAGCTTGATATAATTTGTAATAGACCTAGGGGTATATTTTCCCCGAAGCAAATGTCTACGAGTTCGATATTTAATTAAATTAACATCAATTAGTAGTGTTAGTTGCTGTGCAGGTAGTGTGCAACTAAGTTGCACAGTGGAACAACTATCCTACCTGTACCAAGATTCTGCAATTCCTAAAAGAATTGCATATTCTCAAATCATGAAGTAAGATACATAATATTCATTAAAATTCATGTATTATAGTAAAATACACAATATTAGTGATGTTTGTACTATAGGCCTTTTGTGATTAACTCTAGAACTAATCTGCTGAAGAATCACGACTTCAAGGACTACTCAACGGTTGCGGATGACTGCAAGAGTCAACTGACCCCAGTAATAGTTATGATGACAATTTTATTAAGCCAACAACATGAATCAAACAACATCGACTAAATATAACCCTGAAACTAATGGTTTGGCTGAGAGAGAAGCGACAAAACTTCAAACAACGAATGAAGAGAATAAGTGCGATAGGGAATGTTAACTTTCATATTACAACAGTTCTTGTCATCTTAACAAATCACCCATCCGCAAACGACTGGAAGTTCTTTAATAAAAAATTAATAAAACTTGTTGCGATCAATGTAGAGCCTAAATTTCGCGTACCAGAACGTTAATCACGACAAAACGAGTTGATCGATATATTTAGAATGAAAAATCAGTACGAATACAGTACCTCCACACGGAAAAATTTATTCCTGGATTCATCAAAACACAAACTGGAAGATGCTAATACATTATGCACAATCAATGGCTTGGAAGCTTGGAAGGAAGAAAGCATGTCGATAGAATGAAGAAGCCATCCCAAAGGAGAAAGACCAGTTCACTAGTTATAATTCCGAGTAGGTACATAGTTCTCGGTTACTTAGATCAACCTGATTCTTGATCAACGAACTTGTATTGATTGGATTTCTAATATAAAAGATAATATTTTGATTGACTGAATTGGGTTGAAAATAATAACATATAATTTATTTGTAATAGAAAAGGTACTAGAGAGAATAGGGGACAAATTGTTGGGGAGCCAAATCGATGGTCATTGACTGTCAATTTCACACTTGACCTCAGGATTGCTTCCGTCACGATCGCTTAAGAACTTTCGGATCTTGAGAAACTCACTGCTCAAAATAACTACAGTGACCCCTTCTTTTTTTGCTATTTTCTTTTTCAGCGCCAAAAAAGGAACTGTTACCGCCACCTGCTTTCCCCTGATTTAAATTACTACCAGCTACAACTCTAAACAATTTTTAGAAGTATGTTGTTGTCGGTTACCTTTGGAACATTTATAGGCATATATAGTTTTTTGAACATATGTAAGTCAAGGCGTTGCAAGTCCAGGGTATAAATACGTGCCATTAAGTCAAAATCAGTGTAAAAGAGCAAGGAGAATCCCTTTGAACACTCGCCTCAGTAAAGAAGGTGTACACTAAACACTGGAGTAGTTTTTTCAATTTATTTACTAAAGGCCAAAATAATAAAAACTATAATGGACTTGAACCACTCATTTCAGCGGGGAAATAATAATACAAACACAGTTTTTTTTTCTTTGAATATATAGAAGACTTTTTGACATTTTCATCTCTACTTTAGCAAACAACCGCGAAAAGCGTTACTTTTTAGGAATGACGAAATTTTCTGATGAGAATTTTTCTCAAGATACGGAACTGTATCTTTTCCATTTTTCATCGTGGGAAAATTCTAAAATCATACGCTGCCTAAACCCACTCCTAAAATAAAAGCAGCTGAACTACACGCAAAGTTATCAATGAACTAAAAACAAGCATCGAGGTCTCCCGTGGTTGCGGACTATTACGGAAGATGAGTCTGTCTATACATTTGACGGATAAGTATCAAATTTGTAAATTTTGGTGTACATTTTCATATTTTTAATCTTTAGCAGCTATCTAAAAGAAGGCCAAGGTTCTCTAAAGGACTGTAAGGTCACACAGATAGTGAATAATAATAGAGAGCAATGAACATATTGCATATGTGTTCTAAAGGCCGGCTCTCGTCGGAATTTGGAATCGGTGTTTTATTCTAAGTTATAAAAATAGAAACAGTTTTTTGACCTTTTTGGCCCACGGAGCGGCGAGGGACTACCAACCAATACAAGCCAGAGTTTCAGGAGATGAGTCTGGGGGAAGTCGTCTCCCCAAGGTGGGCGATAATGAAATGAGGCCGCAGCCTCAAAAGAGAAAATGTCCCAGAGGTACAAAACCTGAATTGAAGGAGCCAGAACCATCACGAACCGCTCCTGAGTCCTTTGGATGGATACTTCGAATTGCATTGGAAAACAGGATTATTTTCTGCACTATATCATTTAGCGAATTTTCGTAGAAAATGAACAATTGCAATGGCACGGAAATTTTTTGAATCAAAATTTTTGAAAAATTTCTTCATTGAAATCCGTTTTGAGGCATTCTGAAACGAATCCTAGAGTTTAATACTTTTAGCATGGAACATGTTTTATCCTTGAGCTAACTGCCCGAAAACGTTACGCTGGAAGTGTCACGAAATTTTCTTTTGATTTTCACGTACAACCAAGCCGTTGCTGGGGAAATGAAACTTCTTTAGTTTTCATCGGACAAAAATCGTTCTCCATTCGTTGGAAAGCTCTCAATTTATCACGCATTTCTTTCGTACTTGTTCTTCTATTTATGTCGTAGTTTTATATTTATTTATGTTGTAAATAAATATAGTAAACAATGGCGCTTGTTCTGTTGTCACTTGGTTGAGAAGTTAATCTTGGTTATAGTAATTGTAGACGCGCACCATAACAGAAAATTACATAACTAGTAATTTCGATTAGTAAAATATTTATGTCGTAGTTTTAGCGGGAAGAATGCATGTTTTAGCATTTTAGCCGAAATCTCAAAGGGGAAAGTTACCGGAGGTCCAGGGGGCGAGGCCCCCCCCGGCGGGGTCAAAGGGCGGAGCCCCTTGCGAGGCCCGAAGGCCCGGTGTGTGTGTGTTTCATTCCAGACGATAACTCTCCTTAGGATTGAGATAAAAATTCCGTTCTTGCGCCAAAAAAATCAAGCTTTCAAGCCCATTAAAAATTGGTCACATTTAAAAAAAAAATCACTAAAAATGGCTAAAAACGACTAAAAATTTATAGTTTTTGGCAGAATGTTGCTCAAAAAATAAAGTTTATTAACTGTAAAATAGAAAATTCAAAATGAATGTTCAAAATTATGCTGAAAGATGTACTTCAAATTCATTAAAATTTTCTAAAAAATTGGTTAAAACTGCAAAAAAAGCTAAAATTTCAAAACCCCCAATTTGGATAGGGGTTTATTATTTAGATTACGTTTCTTGCCATAAAATTAATAGTTAAAATTGTCCTTGCACTCAAAAAGCTCAAATTTCAAAACACTTCAATATTATTCAAAACCATAATTTACGAAAATTCGCTCATACGATCATGCTGCATGTCTGAATCTTTTTGCCAATATAAACTATGACATCCGCGTACGCACCAATTACATTCGACCCCTTAGAATGGTATACTCATTAGAGGCGAATAAAAAATGCAAAGCCACCAGATAATGTGCTGTCCGATTAGTATGTAATCTTCGCCCTACTTCTGCAATACTCTTAGGACAAGCCAAAAGTCCTGTAGCCATTTCCTAAAACCATTTTTGAGCGCCGAAAATTACCATTTTTGAAAATTACCATTAATAGGAGGGGGGGGGGGGGGGATTGGAGGGGTGTCCTTTTATCCCACACCGAAAAGTGTTACACCCCAAGGTTTTCATGTTCCTAGAGAAGTGTAACTCCATTAGTTTTCATACCACCATTATTCACCACTAGCTGGAGAGCTCCCACTTAACCAGGAAGAATTCCACCTCCCCTTAATCGCTATTCCATAAAACACGTAATCAATTTGGCATGTAAACAAGAATCATACGTTTTAAATTATGACGAGAAGACGTCAACGGGATTGAGAGGCGTATTTCACATTCCTTGGGCTATGTTTATTTTACTAGGTACTAGACTGCAGGATAAAGCAGATGCATCCTACCAATTTCTCCCATAAAAATCGGGAAAATAAGATATAAGAAAGAATATAACCATGATCTTTTGTTTTTCTCATTAAGGGAGAAATTTCAAAGTTTGGCAAATCGGTTCACCGTGGAACAAGCTTTAACCATGAATTGTCTTAAGCTTTTGGAAAATGATTACAATACGCCTGCTACCAACGTAAACTTTAAAATAAAACATAGTTACATAAATAAACGTGTAACACTGTGTAAAAATTACGCGAAGAGTTTAGCATCTACACAACATTCGCTCGCTCTAGTTGACGGAAAAAATTCGTACGCGAAGAATTTTTGACATGTAGGTATAAGTTTTTGGGCGGGGGTCTTGCAAACATTTCCGTCACATTTTTGAAACGGGACAACCAATCGACAAATTCCCCTAATTACGTTGAATTTATAACGATTTTTCAATAACGACCGATGCAAATAATGGTTTATTAGTACTGAACGTGGTAACAAGGTAAACGCTGTTGGGCTCTTTCGGGTCAAACACAGACATGTTTTGTTACAAGGGAAACGACAGGTTTATTCGTAGTCCAAAAACGTATACGTGCTTCAATGATTTTCCGTGGTAGCGGAGAAATTTTTATTTGGAGATTGTACTTTGTTATCAAGGAATTTAACGAAGCTTCTTGATATAAATATAAGAGAACATACCTTCTATAGGTTTACTTTTCAAAACTTTGAGAAGTGTAACTAGCAAGCATAGGTTTCTTGCACAACAAATTTCAAAGAAAGGAAGGTATTTTTTTCGGAATCACCAAAGCAAATCATCGACTCGTGTTTCTGGTGAATTACTGTATGTAAGATTCAGCAATTTAGCTGTACTTAACCAGTTAAAATACATGTTCATACTATTCATAATAATTAACTGGAATGTAGAAAAAATATAGTTGGTATAATAATTACTGTAAACCTGGATACATTTCTCTATTTTGAAAAAAATATTCACTTATGCCATGGACATTAATTTTTTTTTTTTTTTTAGATTTAATTAACAATAATTATTCATATAAAAAAATATTCCCTCTAAATACCAAAATAATGAACAATCTGGAATTCGGACTAACGACAGAATGAGCTTCCAATTTGAGATGCAAAAATGTAACGTAATAGTAAAGTCCTGTATTACAGTATACGTATCACGTAAGCTCTATTTACTCCTAGGAAATGTGGGCCTAGATCCGAAATTGTAATTATACCAACCTGTATATTAAAAGCAGGAAATGCTAGCGACCGAAGATAGATTGGAATACTCACGCAAACGGGAAACGTTCGCTGAGAGAATCCACTGAAGCAGAACTTGATTTCAGAAATATTTTGTATCCTTTGAATTAGAGCAATTGCATCAAAAGAAGATAGAAAAATCGGGCTTCGAGTGAGTCGCGGATCTTTACTTTCTGTGTTCTTCCAGTAAAGTTTGCGGGTAATTAAGCAAGTGGGGCGAACTGTACAAAACACTAACTCGCACAAAGATGGTCAGCATGACGAACTTTTGTGTTCCAGGATAACATGCGCTGACTTCTTGTTCTTAGCAACAGGTTTCTTCTGGGGTTGCAGGTTACGTTCTCATCCCCTTGAAGTAAACCAGATTTTCAAGTAAAGCTACCGAAATACAATAATTTGCATTAAATATTCAACTATGACGTGATTTTGTACGTCAGAGTATCTGACATCAAAAACTGACATAAAGAAATGTTGAAACCAAATTTGGAACTATAATTGCAATGGCCGAGTATTGATCGTAAGGACCCACATCCCTATTTTCACTCCATCAACATTCTTTGCCAAAATAAAAATGCCGCTAGTTTTTGCACAAAGGAGTGTTTTTTTTTTCTTCCTGTGTAGTCCCTGTTTAATACTTCCATAACGAACCGTTTCGTTTTGGCTAGAAAGGTAACTTGCTATTGTTCAGACAATGTAAATTTCAATCATAAGTGTACTTGTAGGGTTCCCGGGAATGGATGCATCGTAACACCATTGTGAATCGGAAAGCAGAATCATGACCACGTTAGAAGTCTGATAGCACCATCACAAAAGGATACTTGTATTGTCCGAGAGCCAACAAAGGAGGGATCTGTCAAGGAGTGACTGGGCGAGAATTCTTGCGAACATGAAGAAGAGCAAACATCCCTTTTGGAGGTATCGGAAACCTGTGAAGTGGTTAAGTCAATATTGAGAACCCACAGGGAGGGTCAAAGGACGGAATTCGCATGCCGAAGTAATGGCAGCTTGTGTCTAATAAAAAGGTCTACGAACCTATGACGACGATTGCATACAGAATAGGGTGGGTTCGAGCGAAACTGTCATTCAAGGACGTTTCATAATCTGCAACACTCGTGCCAAGCGTGCTATCAGACTCGGGACCTATTGTTACAAAAAGAGACTTTTTCGCGAAACCTAATCGCGACCAAAAGGCGTCACGAAAGTAGCGGAAAACCAGCACCTCAACTCATGATGGGCTGAGTGAGCTAAATTCTCATCTATTCATCCTAGGAAAATGAAATTTATAAGCGAGACTCTCTGGGAGATCCCTGAGATTTTCCAGATCGGCTGATATATTTCAACGTTCATCGTTAACTATACCGTTGGAAAGCTGAGATTGCGAGAACGTTTTCCCAGTGTGTGCCTCTTAAAAACAGTATGGTATTAGAAAATAAGAAACAAACGGAAACATCAAACTATGGAAAATTTCAAAATTTGCATTTTAGCCGCGTGTTTACGAGTACATTTAAAGTAAGCCCACAAAACATTGATGTTCTTTATATCATATATCTTCCACCAAACACATCACACATAATCACCTTCTTCCATCTTCTTCTTCTTCTTTACATGTTGCGTCTTCCACAAGGGAAATTGGAAATGTAACGCTCTTTCCAACGGTGTCCTTATTTTTAATAATACAGTGAACTAAAGGGATTAAAAATATTTACTTTCCATAGGCATGGGAAAATACTCGAAAACGAAGCGTTTAAAAATATCTCTCATTGGAATTTCCTGTTAAGAATTAGTTGTAGAATCGAACCATGACGTTTGTGAGCCTCAATATGTATATTATCATACAGTAACGACAATCCAAATTAACGAGAAAACATCGTAGACCTTGTTTTTCTCTTCAGAGAGCCTTATCAAATTTGTACGGTACCCCCATGAGCATCCTTCGAAATCTGGCACGGATTACTACATTTATAATGTTATAATTATAAACGACCTACAGGGAAAATTTTTCTATTTATATGCAACAACAAAATATTATGCATAGTATACATGGAAGTACGATACTAATGTGTCCCAGCATGCAATTAAATTTAGCTTGCCTGCACTAAAAGAGAATAACATTCAAGATCCAACCAACATCGTTTCTGCGATTTCGGTGAAGAGATCGAATAAAAGATTGAGAATTTGACGGTGGCCCAAAATACTAAATCAACCACGTAAATTTTCCCACCATATGGAAGAAAGGTTGAAAGAAAAAATGACATTTCTTTATTCAGTGAAACATCATGTTAAGGATAAAATTTAACGCTAATGATTAGTGGGGTTAGAAATTAGATTACTACTAGGTAAATCTATTTCTCGAAATCTCGATGATAAATAATAAAAAAAAGTAGTTTCACCTACAACTGTATCTCACTTTAAAAATCCACTCTATTGACTGTTCAGCAGCAAAATTTTGGGTAATCATCATATTTGTAGTTGATTTTAGAAACTCCTAGTATTTGAAACAATTTGTATTTGACTCTAACAATATTCCCAAAGATTCAAAACGATATCCCCGAAATTGTGTCCACAACAAAGTATATGAATTGTATATGCACAATGCACAGTAAGTGCCGTAAGATTAAATTTTATTGCACCAATATGTATAGAATATAGTTAGCAGATTTAATGTTCCAGCCCATCTTGTACCCTATTAAATCCTGAAAACAGTTCAGATTTCTAATTTTCATCCTGGTCAGTTTACAGAGTACATTAGGGCCGTTTATCGTCCCCATGCATCTCACTCAGCTCCCACAGATTGCCATCATAAATAAAGTTCAGATTTCTCTGCTGTCGAGTGGGATGGTGATTTATGACTGACTAACGAATGAAATGTGAACGACCTCCCGTACCACACATTTCACCTGGACCGCATTAGAATCGATAAAATAACATTGTATGGAAAACTAGGAAATATATAGTTCAATATTCCATTAGAAGTTATTGACGATTAAGGGATCACTATACTTAAAAGGAAACTTATATTTTCAACAGCGGCTTGATGTATACTTCAATTTCATTACGATGTAGAACTAACAAGAAACTATCCATTCAATGTGAGATTAAAGAGTTTTCTTAAACGAATAATTGTTCACTCCATAAACTGACGAATGAATGAATCCAGCTAACAAGTTGCAAAAAGGTACCTACTTAGTTTAACGTGACGAAAATCCAATATTATAAAAATATATTCAGCCGTCAAAATATGTTTAGCACAAGGTGATATTGGAGAGTTAAGTTGATTTTGTGATTATAATAGGCAATTAATGTTCAGAGTGTCCAAATGAAATTCCCCGAGGTTTCCCAAACCCCTACATTTCTTCCAGTTGTTTGAAAAAGTAATTTAAAAAAAATTAAATTATTGTGTTCGAATAGTTCTGACCTCCAAAAATTCATCATTTTTTCTTGGAGAAGCTTGATTTTTTTTATCAGAGAATCGTTTTCAGGAAGCATCAAAACGGATTTCTAAACAATTCTTTGAATTAGACATTTCACAATTTGAATTAAACTTTATGCAGTTTGACTCACCGTAGGAGGTATCCAACAGCAGTGGTGTCTATTTTATGAGTTGCTCACTGACTTTACACTGGTTGCAGGGTTGTCAGATCAACAGTATTTCCAATAGAGCTACGGTATTTTGAACCCTTCACAGTTTTTTTACAGTTCTACGGTATTGTGCAAACTTTCTACAGTTTTTTTGGAATGAAAAGGAAAAATTAAAAATATGAAGAAAATAACATAGTAATTAAACCTCTCTCACATTATTTACTCTGACGATCTCGAAACGGACCATTTTGGGTACCTATGTACGATGGCTTCTGGCACCTGAATAGTTTCACGATTCACATTCATGGATGAGTAGGCAGGTAGGTTGTTGGTATTCTTAGTTGAGCGAGTTCATCTAGATTGTGGATAACAATCATGGCAGTGGATAACCATCTTAAGCTGTAATTCGCCATAATCCTGCAAATTTTTCAATCAAGTATGACAATACTTGAATTATAATTTGCAGGATTATGGCGAATAACAACATAAGATTGTCATCCACTGTTATTAGCTGTTTTGGAGGTGAAGTTCTATTTTGGCGTTCATTTCGAAAGTTATTGGTTAGTCACAAAGTGTTCCACAGTTCCAATAGTTGTTCCTTCAGCCCTCGGGGTAAAGTGAAATAAGTTTTTTGTGCGAAATACAATTTTTCCAACTTTATTTTTGTTACTGATCATTTGTTCTACAGGTTCCTTCCCTCACAACCCGCTTAGTGTGTAAATACATGTAAGGTGAGTATTTCAATGATGGGAGCTTCTTTTGTGCTAATCCCCTCTGGCTTAGCATCATAATTTTCTGTGCTGTTTTTTTATTAGAACCATCTACAGTATTCTACGGTATTTGATTAAAATCTACTGTATTATACAGTATTTTTGAATGAAAAAATCTACAGTAGTATTTCTACAGTATTTTTTCCGTTAACATCACAGTATTTTGCTTCTTCGAGTCTGGCAACCCTGACTTGTTATGTCGTTTACCTAGGTATTTCTATTATATACCCTTTTTGCTAGAGGTTTAATGTTCAGCGAAAAGGTTTCATTATTTTGGCAATAGATTCAACTCATTTGGCAAAAGGTTTGATTCATTTGGCAAAGAGATATTCAAGGAATCAATTGAACTAATAGCAATTTACGGGAAACAAAGCTGTCCTTCGAATGGAAACTATGAAGGATATTAGATTTCGGTGTCTAGAGGGTTTCTTGGGTAGGAGACTTAAAGACGCCGTTTGACGTCGAGGACTCAGCACCCTCGTCATCCAGTTAATCAGTCTGCCATCTAAAAGTGATTGCGGGAATTGAAAAGACGAAGTGACGCGAGTCATTTCCGATCAATCTGAAGCCCGGGGAAGATTGAAATGGTAAAAGGCATCGGAGGGGAATGAAAGGGACGCCTGGGGTTCTCTGGTGGAAAATAATCAATCAATTCCTGAGGATAACTGACATTGTGACATTAGATGTTATCAAGATGATTGTAATTGGAAATGAGTGATTCACGAACTTAAGTCTAATGCGACGGGGAAGAAATTCATCCGTGAATGGCACCCATTTGGCTTGGATGAGTTTCCTCATCCGGAGGAGGACCAACCAAAGAGGAATAATTATTGTTTTACACATCTAATGCCTATAAGTTTTGGATGCAATTACTCACAGCAAGTTAGATAAAAAGCTCTTAATGATGATAATAATCCCAATGCATTGTTGTCTGGTATAATCATTTCACCAATATCAGGCGTAAACTTGGATTTGTTTTCGCGTGAAAGGAAAACCACAGATAGAAATGGAACTCAACTAGTTGAAAAGCATTGAAAATATTCTTCATTAGACTAAAATAATATAAAAAACGTTTTACCTACCACAATTTAAAAATAAATAAATAAAATCCCTGAACATCCAAAAAACTTCGGATATAAATCGAGGATGTCATTTATAATTGTTTCAAGGATTTCACGTTTGTGCATGCCAATGAAACCAAAACTGTTGCGACCTTGATGAAATGTATCAGGGATTATTTCATTTCTAAGAACGGACTTAAAACAGCCCTTTTCAGGGCTACCAAAAAGAGGTAGACACAACACAAAAATATTTATAAGACGTCGAGTTATAACTCCGTCAAACAAAATATTTCACCAGAGAGAAAATACGAAATTCTCTCTCAAAAGTGAAATATTAACTAATAACATACAAGGCGACCTCCCTAGACACTTACTGGGCGAGAGAGACGCGACAAGTATCTCGAACCAAGTCGCCTTGATTCCTCTAAAACTAACAAGGACAATTCAAACAAGCCTACTCGCCAATCAGAAACACTGATTACACGAGAGACATTCGGGGACCCCGTCTGAACAACGGACGCAGGGAAACCACCCGAGGTCCCCGTCTAAACTCAAGGTCGTCGGCTCCATGAAGCCACCCCCGGGGACCCCGTCGCAACGACGGACGTGGGGAAACCACCCCGGAGGACCAGCTCAGCTATCATACTCGCAGATACTGAGAAAACAATGTGCGAGCCAATGAGATTACACAGTCGAATTAATGAAATTAAGCGGACCAGCCCTCCGAAATTCATGGACGACTACACCTCGAAGTACGAAGATTTCTACACGCTCTACGCTGACGAACCTTCTGCTCCCGAGTTCATCTCAAGAACGGCTTCCTATAAACTACAATGTAGGACCCTGACATCCGAGCAAAGGAAAGAAGCTGATCAAGCCTCACCTACACAAAAGAGGGTAACGCTCATTCAAAAATCGGCGATTTGAAACTGTTTTTAATTTTGCGCAGGTGAAGAAGCTACTATTAATCCTCGAGCACCGAATTCCATAAGTATATGTCCCACTTGGTCTACCTACACCAAGTAAAACATATTTAAATCCACTACAAATGGTGACCCCGCCTTTGAACAGGCTTAACACGGAGCATTTCGTTCCCTCTTATGAAGCTAGTGGATTTCAGGGAACCACTGCGGGCGTGCGACCCCTGCCGGGCCTCTACGCCCCACATCTCACCCAACAACCCTCTACACAAAGTGGCTTTCGAGCACTTTTAGAGGAAATGGGAGATTATCAAAGACCAATCTTCCAAAAGAAGAATATCGATCGTGCACTCGCCGAGTTCGATCAATACTGCGTGCGAAAACACCTGAGAACGCAGAACGAATGCTTCTCAGCTATATACAAGTGGGTACCAGAAGAAATGAGGGAAGCTATCGACTCAGCTTACCTCACGGCACCCCACGCACCTTATGAAGAGGCCAAACAGCGCCTACAGCGAGAATATGGGTTGTCCTTACAGGACAGGCTCCTCGCGCTCGAGGACCCCGCATCTCTCGCCAAAAAACCCAGCACCAAGTACCACGAAATGTACTCGAAAGCTGTTGGGTACTTCTCAGAGGCTCTGATCACGCAAAAGTGGAGCGAAACTCTACCTAACGAAGCACGAGGTATGGTCGCAGCTCAGCCTAACACGACCGCCCGGCTCGACCAAGCTGATACGCTACACGCGTACAAAACAGAGAACCCCTCTCTCAACATACGATGAGTAGAATCTACTCCGAAACCCATGAAAACTGGTTTCAAAAAGGCCCTCTCACAACAAGCTGAGTTCAAACCCCAGCCAGTAGAGAGTAAGCCTCACAAAACGACGGCCTATGTCTGTCGAAACCACGCACGTTTCGGTAGCGAAACTCGCAAATGTGCAGACCCAGAACACTGCACTTGGAAGGCAAACTGCCTCCAAAACTAGCAAAAAGGCAGCGCCCATAAGCCAGCCTAAAAACTGGGTTTCAAACGAAAATACTCAGAGATCGGTACAAGAAAGTACCGTTCCAACCTCCGACGTAGAGAGTTCGGAAAACGAATAACTGCCAGTGTATCTGAGCCTATACACCGGCAGTCTAATGAGTATAAAAGGCTTTTTTCAAGTGCAAACTAAATGGCACTGAATTTCTCATCGACACGGGAGCAGAAGTGAACATTCTGCCCCACAATGTCACCAAAAAATTGGGCTTAAAAATTCGTAAGTCCAACGTAAAGCTCACAGCAGCTAACGGAGCCCCTATAGACACACTAGGGCGTGCTGACACGACAATTAACATCGGCCTCGGAGACATGACCACCGATTTTATGATCACGAAAGTCGATCTAGCGATCCTCGGTATACCATTCCTCGAGTCTTGGGATATCGGAATACGGGTCAAACATAAATACATCTATAAAGATAAAATAAAAAGCTATGCCGATCAAAAAATAGCGGCAGTCATGAACAAAAAATTCACTGACGAACAAATGTCAGCTACTATCCCTCATCGTGACAACAGCCCTCAACCAGAGGACGTGCAAATCACGGAGGACGAAAACATTCGCTCTATCATTGAAACATACAATGATAAAATGAGCAAACTTCAAGGAAAGTGGAAAAACAACGGGGTTTACCACCGTATAACCACGGAAGGAACACCAGTACACTTCCGAGCAAGACCCATGGCGGGCGAAAAACGGGCTCAAGTCAAAAGTACTTTTGACAAAATGCTTTCCGAAGGCATAATTGCACCATCAGATTCCGAATGGGCATCCCCGTTACACTGTGTGCCAAAAAAAGACGGGTCATGGAGGATCACCGGCGACTACCGTTTCCTGAACGCGAAAACGAAGAAAGACGCCTACCCTCCTCCTCACATTCGCTCTTTCCAAGCGAATTTACATGATACACAAATCTATTCGACAATAGATTTAAAATCGGCATATTACCATATTCCGATGCACCCAGATGACGCTCATAAAACTGCAATTATTACACCTTTCGGTCTTTATGAGTTTAAGAAAATGAGCATGGGTTTGGCCGGAGCGGCTCAAACATGGCAAAGATACATGGACAGCATCATGCGAAAATTTGATTTCGCATTTGTATACCTAGATGACATACTGGTGGCTTCTAAAAATTATAAAGAACACATGAACCACCTCAAACAAATTTTCGACAAGCTAGGTGAACACGGACTTCGAGTAGGTTTTGATAAATGCATTTTTTCAAAACCTACCGTCGATTTCCTAGGTTTCACTATCTCGAAAGAAGGGATAATTCCTAAACGAGATAAAATAGAAGCCATAGAACAATTTCCTAGGCCGATAGACGTACGAAGTCTACGCAGATTCCTAGGTATGTGTGGTTTTTACCGAGCTTGCTCAAGTAAATTCGCTCACACGGCACAACCTCTGTATGACTCCATTCAGTCAAACAAAAAAAATGACAAAACACCTATCGAATGGACATCAGAGAGAGAAAAAGCTTTCAACAGCTTAAAACAAGCAATGATTAAAGCTACATTGCATAATATTGCTCATCCACACCCTACAGCAGAGTGGAGAATTCTGCGACGCATCCGACACACACATCGGAGCGGCACTGGAGCAGGAAATTACAGACAAACACGGCTCGAAATCTTACCAACCATTGGGATTTTTCAGTAAAGAAATGGAACAATGGAAGAATAAAGCATCATTCGACAAAGAGATGTTCGCCGTTTACCAAGCTTGCATTCACTGGCACAATGACTTGGACGGCCGATCTTTTCATATTTGTTCAGCACAAGCCTCTGCTAGGCAATGCTTAAGAAAAATGCACATTTTTCTAAAATGAGATTAAGATGGCTAACATACATCTCTCAAATGACAAGTGACATTCGTCATATACCCGGAGAGAACAACGTCGTCGCCGACGCACTCTCCAGACCCTTCGATCCAGTTGAAATTCAAACAAAATCGATTTCAACACAAACTGACGAGGGTCCACCCATAGCCGAAATTTCGCATATTACGGCTGCAATAGAGTGCAATCTTCTACTGCACATTTCAAATGCACAAATTCGTTCTCCTCCTAACGCAGAGGACAAATTGAAACTCACACGAGTTGAATTCCCTCAAGGAGAAATTTGGTGTAACCTAGACCTAGGACACCCAAGACCTTATATTCCAAACGAAATAAGGCAAGAAATAATCCACCAAATTCACAATTTGGGACACCCAGGTATACACTCTATTGTGTATAAAGTTAAACAAAGATATTTTTGGCACGGACTCCGTGCAGATGTCTCCAACTGGGTCCGAGCGTGCGAGACTTGCCAACGAGCAAAAATCACTCGCTCCGTGAAGCTCCCTTACTCCGAATTTGAAACGGCTAACAAATTTGCACATGTACACGTTGACATTACATCAGTCCCTCTCAACAACATCGAAACAGCCACGATCACAAACGCCTTTATCAATATTTGGGTAGCTTCAAAAGGCGTACCTAAATACATCACAAGTGATCAAGGCACACAATTCGAATCAGATCTATTTAATTCCATTATGTTTAAAACATACTCACACGTTACCATACAAACCGTCAACAAACGGAATGGTAGAACGCAGAAATAGATCTTTGAAAGAGGCTCTCAAAGCACAAAACGAAAATTGGCTCGACGCCCTTCCAACTCGCCATCGTACGGCAGTCCCAGCAACGGAAACTACACCGTTCCAGAAAGTTTACGGAATTGACGTACCACTCCCAGGAGACATTTTCGTAACTTCTACAAACCTTTCTGAGCCTCTCTTCTTCCGGCCTACGCATATTAAACATAATAATACGAAATATGCCGTCAACATGCCCAAAAATTTTACATGTACACATGTCTATATCAGAGTGCCCACACAGCTCACCTCTCTGCAATGTCCTTACACGGGACCATTCAAAGTGGTTAAAAGAGATAAGTTTTCGGTTACAGTGCAAATTGGCGAACATACGAAAAAAGTTCCCAAACAGCAAATAAAACCAGCTTACACTCTAAAAACAGACGAAGCTGTGTCACTAAACAAAAATCAGGCAGAAAATAAGGAGGAGACTCCCCGAAAATCTGCCAGAAGGCACGTCCCCTCTACCAAATTCGACGAGAGGTGGGTGACTGCGCTCGAAACACCCCAGCCGGCGTCGTCGTTAATAACACGACGTCTTGGGGGGGCGCCTGTGGTGAAAACCACCCCCTCTTGTCAACAGCCCTTTTCAGGGCTACCAAAAAGAGGTAGACACAACACAAAAATATTTATAAGACGTCGAGTTATAACTCCGTCAAACAAAATATTTCACCAGAGAGAAAATACGAAATTCTCTCTCAAAAGTGAAATATTAACTAATAACATACAAGGCGACCTCCCTAGACACTTACTGGGCGAGAGAGACGCGACAAGTATCTCGAACCAAGTCGCCTTGAATGAGAAAACTCAAACAGAAAATCAAACGTCCTCTAAAACTAACAAGGACAATTCAAACAAGCCTACTCGCCAATCAGAAACACTGATTACACGAGAGACAATAGGCGAACCAACCAGGAGGCGGCAAGCAACCACCTCTGGTCCAGCAGCCACCTCGGGGACCCCGTCTGAACAACGGACGCAGGGAAACCACCCGAGGTCCCCGTCTAAACTCAAGGTCGTCGGCTCCGCGACGGACGCTCGTAAGCGACGGACCGTGGGGAAACCACCCCGGAGGACCAGCTCAGCTATCATACTCGCAGATACTGAGAAAACAATGTGCGAGCCAATGAGATTACACAGTCGAATTAATGAAATTAAGCGGACCAATCAGGAGGCGGCAGGAGGCGGCCACCTCCCTATAAATACCCCGCTCGGAGCCCTCCGAAATTCATTCTACTCTCCGCTCTCGACGACTACACCTCGAAGTACGAAGATTTCTACACGCTCTACGCTGACGAACCTTCTGCTCCCGAGTTCATCTCAAGAACGGCTTCCTACTGCTTTCTACAAGGCCTACCTTCTCTCCACACAGATCTCGCATTGGCATCTACGAGTCCAGTGATTATTCATCCTGCTCATTGCCCAACGTAGTTCTTCTGTCAGGACGCCACCCGGTACATCTATTGATATTCTCATTAGATCGTACGCCCGCTGGGACGTTCCTAGTCGTGTCGCCCGGGTTTCGTAGCACTCAGTGAGTGTAGTTCCTAAAAATTAATATTGGATGGAAATATTGTAAACGGTTTTGGAGCAAAACATGGTTTGCTCAGGTGTTCACATCTCAAAGTGAAGACAATGGCTCTAAGACAAGATCCTTCACGTGCGAGATCATGAGTGAGATAATACGACATCACAGTTCTCAAAATAAGTAGATTAAAAGAACATTGTAAGATACGCTCAATCTAAGTTCTAGTGTGTTCCCTTGGTCTTGACTTGCTTTCTCACTGAATGTTTCCTCCCTTTTATGGAACAAAATATTTGACAAAATGATAAGCGACTTAAAGTAGCCAAAACGAAAATAGTACAGTAACCACAACTCAATTATGAGAATGAAGGTAGATTTAAGGAGATTCAAATAGGTGGCAGTGTTACCAGATCCCTCGATAGGAAAATCCCACCATACCGCTCGAAAAATCCCTGCGTTTCCCTCTGTTTTCCCTCCGGAACCAAAATATCCCTCCATCCTCAAATCCCCCCCCCCCCCCCCTCTACTTCTTGTGATACAGGGTTAATAGATTAGGGGTTCCCATCTCAAACATTAAAAAAAATGAACTGATTAACAAATTTAAATGGATTTTCTTTGTTACAATTTTATATCATTAACCTATTCATTAAACACAGATGACAAGATCCTTCAATCACCTATCAAAATCTTAAACCAACAGACAACCTGAAGATGAGAGTGAAATTTTTTGGTTTACGTTTCAAGATTCGTAGAATCCAAAAATCGAATAAAATAAGTGAGAAAAGTAGATTTTTAGGTGAAAGAGTGCAGACTGCCAAGACGACTGAAGCGAATGTTGAAATTTCTCCCTGAATGGGAGAAAAACAGTTCATGGATATGTTTTCCAATTACCAATGGAGGAAATCAGAGGTCTATGCATCGCCTAGTACCTTCTGCTTACGAGTACCTACTTTTCAATAGTACCTACCACGGACTGCCTTCTTTTCGCATTATTAG
The DNA here is from genome assembly GCA_030762985.1 of Adelphocoris suturalis. Classification (NCBI taxonomy): domain Eukaryota; kingdom Metazoa; phylum Arthropoda; class Insecta; order Hemiptera; family Miridae; genus Adelphocoris; species Adelphocoris suturalis. Next base: position 52,617,757 of record CM061046.1, on the reverse strand, counting down.
TTCATTATGGTTACTTAGCAATATTAGTTGTGATAAAATGAGAGCATTCCAAAAAGTGGCGAACGATTTTCCTGCTATGAAAACTAAGGAGTTACACTTCGCTAGTAACGCATTGGTTGTACTTACGTGAAAATCAATAGAAAATAAAGGTTCCTGTACCATTTTTTAGGCTAAAAAACACAATTTTTTCAAATACCCCAAGTTAAAAGACATATCCATGCCAAAACGTAGGTAGTGGAATTAGAACTTTGCCCCCAATGGTGATCTGTAGCCCTAGTTCACTTATTTCCTGACACATTAATGAATACCATATTAATTATCCACAATGTTCTTCTCATGTCTACGAGGCTGTTCCGGGTGGTCCTGAAGTTGATTGTAACCATGGAAAATCTTGTTTTCGTTATTTACTATTCTACCTATTTGGGTAGTATGATTGATCAAGGGGCGGTCTGAAAAATCCCTACTTTTGAGGAATTTTAATAGAAAAATCCCACCTCAAAATTCTACCCGAAAAATCCCTACGCCGTGGGATAAATCCCGATATCTGGCAACACTGATAGGTGGAAGAATTAATTTAACTTAGCTTTCTTCCATGTTGTAATGTGAATTGGGCATCGAAGTGAGGTGCACGAAAACTAAGGTTATTCACTCCTTCGGCCTAAAACCTTCGGAGGATCCTGTAACTGATTGAAACAGGATGTTACAGGGAGATGCCTAGAAGTTGTATAATGGGGTTGAATCACTTCTCCTTGTACAGAAGGTTGCGAAATCGACCCCTTCGAAAACCCGGCAGTTCGCTCCTGGGCATAACTCTTTTATGGGGACACGCTAAGGCCGAAGCATAGGAAGGGTATAGGAGGGTCCTTCGCGTTCATAGGACGCGGCACGTCTTTCCTGGCAACATTAAATTATGGTGACCTCACCCGCTATGTATTCTGAAAAGCAGGATCTGTAATAACATAAATTATGCTCAATTGTACCACTATCTGGGTTTTCAGTTCTGCACTCCAACGCTCAAGGTTGATATAAATTACGTAAGTTGTCTGTTATTGCATTATTCAAAACGCCAATGTTGCTCTTCGCATCTTGTTATGTGAAATTGTGATGTTGGTCAACACTGCTGGTCTCTAACGTATAATGAACCAAACGAATCTAATTAGCAAATTGACAATTCTGGCCAATTTATCGGCGTTTTCCCAAGTTGATGATGCAAACATTAATAAATGAACATTATGACGTGATTCAGAGTGAAAAAATACCCCTAAATCACGTATCACATGTGATAATTGAATATCATCAAAAATTCATTGTTACCATTGAAGAATCGCACCCATTTTCGCGCACTGAAAAATCGAGTGATGAGTCATTTCTTCATGAAATGTCACGTACGATTCGAATCAGCAATAAACAAAATGGTGGTTTCCAATTAAAAGAGCAAAGTTAGTGCACACTGCGTACGTTTTGCAAAAAATGAATTATTTGAGATCAACGGAAAAAATAGGGGGGGGGGGGGTTAAACTACTCTTCCAACCCATTAATTAAGCCATTTATCAAAGAAGGTAGGTAGGAGGGGAGGGGGGCTTCATTAGTGGGACACCCTGTAGATTGTACAAAAACGGATTTCCAAGGAGGAAAAATATGAAATTTCCATTTTATAAAAAGTTGGTGACATTGCTATATTTTAGCAAATTTTCGTAGAAAATGAAGCTATTGCAATGGCTCTCAAAATTTTAAAATCAAAATTTTCGAAAATTATTTCCATTTAAATCTTTTGAGACATTCTAAAACGAATCCTAGAGTTTAACACTTTTTCATATCTATCCATTTATATATATATATATATATATATATATATATATATATATATATATATATATATATATATATATATATATATCCTTCTGGATGACAACTCTAACTAGAATTGAGATAAAAATTCGGTACTTGCGCCATAAAATCAAGCTTTCCAAACGAAAGGGTGTAAAAGTGCATTGGCCAGAATTTTTTTTAGCACATTAAATTGATCAAATTTCAAAAAAATCTGTTCTAAAAGTCGTTTAATTTATATTATTTAGCAGGATTTTAGTCAAAAAAATTTATCAACGATCAACTAGAGCAATCAACAATTTATGTAGAAAAATTAACTTAAATTTATTAATAGTTGCAGCAAAATATATAAAAACTGCCACACAAAAAAAGCTAAAAATCCAGAATCTTTTTTGAATTGCCGAATATTACATAGATCTTATTTTGTAGCCATAAAATTGGTAGTCACCAATTCCTTTTTACTCAAAGTCTTGAATGTTCAAAACAATGTAACATGATATATAAATTCGATCATACCATCATGCTGCATGACTTGAACTTTTATCAGTTAGATATCTTTCCAAGAACAGCACCGCGCGATGTCATGGCTTTTGTGGCTCACAGAAAGTTGGCTCATGAATTCACTGGTACCGAGGGATACTAGTTTCCAACTTGAGTAGGTAAATACCCTGGATTAACTGGGCTGTCACTCAAAGCGCTCCTCGAACCCGTTTCTGGATCAGCCATGGAATCGTTGCTGTCATATTTTTACATATCTCTTCACCAGACGGAAATCCTTCTGAATACGGGGCGGATACATGAAGTCGGTAGTGCTGGGTACAGAGAGGGTAAGCCGGGAGGGAAGACGGGGGCTCTGCTTAGCTTTTCCGGGATATTGATCCGAAAGCGGTCCCCTAAGGTAATACCGTCTACACCTGGCACGGCCTTTTCTGGGTGCTCTTGGAAGTGGGGTAGATAGGTTGGCATTCCTGGGGTAGATGTCTCAAGGGAGCGAAGGAATGGTAACCCTGATGTAAGAAGAGGTTTTCTACAGAAGTTGTCCAACCCGGATACAATGTAAATTCAAATTTTACACTATACTACTACATGGGATGTTCAGGTATAAGATCTTTCCCGTTTCAGGAATGTACTCTATGAACTCATTTTTCACAAATATTACATTCCGAGTTTTTTCTTCTGTAATAGTTTTTGCCCGATGTTTTTAACATAAGTAACTCCGGTAAGTTATTGTGTGAAAGTGAGTAAATTTTCGTTATTTACTACTTTTTACTAAGCCTTTCCCATTAAGATAGTGTATTTATCTTAGTGATCCTGCACGATTTCGATTGGAGCATATTGAATCATACAGACGGAATTAGCTAGGTTTTTAACTTCTGTCTAGCTGACTGTAAATTGTACTAACAACACCTTTACCGCACATGAAACCTAGAATGCCAACAAGCATAATATTCAAAGGATTACAGGTTCATTATTAATTGAAAATCATTTTAAACAAATAGTTATTGCTTAAAATAGCTAAATAGCTGAAGCCAACTATGTTGCCAAGGATGTTCATGATAATTTGCAATATATACTTACTGAAATCATTCAAGCTAAAGAACTTTACAATAAAGATACTTCCTCACGCCAGGCTTGGAGTACGTAGGCTTATTATCTAATAATACTAATTTTAACATTCTGCCGTTTTAATGAGATGATTCAATTCTCGCCTTCATTTTGTCAAGTAGGTATTTCACCAACCCCAATTTTTACTGTTTTGAAATCACTTTTCATGTCGATTCTATAATGTATGAATACAGGAAATCGTTTGACAACACTTTACTGGTAAATTTAAAAAAAACGGATGTATATATATATATATGTGTGCGTGTGTGTGATAGAGTAATCAATCAACATTATAAACATAGTACCTACTTGAACGGAAGCAACGATTTCGATGCGTTATTTTTTTATTAAATCAAGATGATAAAACTGTAGGCATGAGCGTGTGAAAATTTAACAGTGTGGTTCACTTGAACAATAAAAATGTTTCGCTGCATCCTCATAGAAATAGAGTTTCAAAGGTGATCCCTTTTTAACGCATGGCCAAATTACTTCATTTCTCACCTAAACTATAATTGTTTGAACGCTCAAATCCTTTAGACGTGCCCCTTTTAAATTTATACTTTCCAAAGTACCCATAGTGTGTACAAGAAATCAAAAATACAAAAGATTATGGAGCCAAAAAGGTGAAATGTCGAATTGAAAAACCTGCGAGAAACTATTGTTAAGCGTTCATTGCCTAAATAATACGGAAATGAATACGCATTACTGAGTTGAATCAGATAAGGATGACACAAGATAAAGATCTAATAATTGTTGTTGAGAATGGGAATAATTCCAGTAATTTAGCTTATCTTGCGCTCGCCGAAAGTTAATGAACGCTATACACTAAGCTACATGCTACCGATGAACACAAACAATGATATTCCCTATCTAAAGGCTCAGGGAAGACTTAATTAAAATTTATCAAGCGAATCTCAATGTTATTCACTTGAAATTTTTTCAACCGTTTACTCAACTATTAACTGAACGGATCTTGTAAAGTGGTTAAGTTGCATATTAACAATTTGGTTATTTAATTCAAAATTAGGCATTTACCATACCAACGCTGAATAAATGGAAGTAGCTATGAAATTCAAGATAGTCAACTCATCATTCAAATTATGTCTAATGTAACGTTTTCATGAATCTGAGATTATTGTTAAACAGATAAATCTATGCAAATATATATGACGATGAGACCATAAATAATACGTCAAAGTCTATGTGTAGGTGTTGACATTAGTTTATTACCATTAATTGTGTCGATCAGGAACAGGTGTGAACTACATTACGTACCTACTTACGACGTTTATTCTCATAATAAGGACGGTCCATTACCTGAAAAGATAAAGACAAATTAGTACCGGGTAAGGAATTCATAAATTACCTAGCAAGTAGGCACTTATTGTACAATTTCTAAAAAATGTACAGGTAAATAGAACATTATAACATGCAGAATACCTCCAAGAACTTACACACAAGCTGATTAGACACCATCCATCTAACTCTTTTGGCACAATCAAGGAATGAAACTTGATTTTGATTACTCAATGCATTCATTCATAATTGAATGGAGATCAAGATAGTCCCTACGTATTTCACTGTTCTCAGATTAAAGACATGCGTAAAGTTGAAACAACTCTGCTTCTACTTAAGAAGCAAGTCCAAGATAATAAGGGCAACAATTATTTCAAATATTTATTAGATTATGCTCCTACGCAACAGTTACTAAGGTATCTACTTGAGTACCGATCGGTATTTTTTTCTTCAGCAACATAGTTTCAGCTGTTTTAAAACGCTATAATATAATATACCCTCAATCGGGAAAAAGGAAAACTTTAACTGTAATGGGGAACTTTCATCTGTTGGAATTTCATACTTTTGACCTCAGATTCGGATTCAGCGCACTTGAAAACCCCCTAAATGAGGATGAAAACTGGATAAACCCTGCGTGGTACAGATGTCCTTCATTGCAGGTAGGTAGCCGGACACCTTTGACTATTTGAAATTTATAGGTCTATGTAATAGATTATCTAAGCACCCAAATGTGATATTTCGTTTTTTTTTTTTTTTTTTCAATAATGATGTTTTTCCAACTTTTCAATACCTATTGTTTTGTTTTTTTCCAAAAACAAAACTTAGTCGTTGTATTTTGTCAGTGACTTGAAGTATATCTTGTCCCGATTTTCTACTTTAGGCTGTCCCGATATGTCCCGACTTTTAGCTTACGCTGTCCCTACTTACGTCGAAAAGATATGGCAGCCCTACCCTAAATGCAAGTTTTCAGCTCAAAAGACCGCTTAGTTTGACCAATAAACGGGTAGGAAGATCACGCGTGAGATCAAGAAAACGGAAGTAAATGAAAACGTTGTTTCCACGAAATGTGGAGTCACAATGTCAGATCGATTTCGAAGGTTAGGCTATCATCAGTAACAAATAATAACAAAAAGTAATTGAAAGTAATTTAAAAAACACGTCCAGCGACCGTTTTAAAGAACATGTGAAATACCGCTATCCCTCACTCTCAGGCGTTAAAGTGATTTATTCCTTCAAGCGAAACTATTTCTTTTAAAACGCTCCATTTGCATGACCTATCCGTTCTTAGGACGAGGAACAGAGTGTTGTTTTGCTAGGGAGCAATATACGAGCGGGTTTTCAAGAGAGGGTCCGAATTTCACATCTGTCATGTTCCGCGGATGGAACGAATTGTAAATCAAAACGCGGGAGGGCGTGATGGAGCTCCACAACCAGCACTTGGTATCTCATTGACCTATTTACATTTCGCTATGGCTACGGTTCCCCGTAGTTGAATTTTCCACAGACACAGATAAAGTATGTGTACCTATTACATATATGCACGAACAGCTCGTACATCCTAGTATCAGTCGCGCCAGGGTGACTTCTTATTTCGTACAAGTTTTCCTAGAAGCTTCATGAATGCAAATGTGGAACGAATTCATACAAATGTACTACCTATCTATTGCAGATAACGTAGAAAACAAAATCTCAGCAATACAACATGACTTTATGAGAAAATCGTATGAAACAATCATTTTCACAATAGGCTAAAGAAAGCTACCTATGTTCTACAACAAACTAGAATATGGAACAAAGAAGTTGATGAAGTTTTAGCAGAAATTTGTTTCACTCAATCCAATAATGACTTGTGTTTACAACCAAATTTCTGCTGATTCTCTTTCAATTGAAGATATTTATATTGATGACTTTTGATTTTTTACGACAATAACGAAGACGTAAAAGAACATGAAACAAAAAAGTTTGTCAATGAGACAAATAAAAAATTATTCGAAATAATAATATGACAATTTATTGATCAAGAAGAAACATTGATCAACTTTTGAATACATCTAATATGACGGATTTCCGAACTGTTTCAACAACTTTAGAGCCTAAGCACAAGACCAGAGCCCAATTCATGCCTTCAGAAGAAGCTCAAGACAAGCCTTAGCAAACTGATGGGTTGTATGACGTATCTGGCGGTAAGAATAAGGCCTGATATTACTATGCAGTAAGCTATTTGAGCCAATTTAATTCTCAGCCCAGTATCTTCAAAGTATGGTAGGTATAGCCCATTGGAATACAGCGAAAAGAAAGTTGAGATACTTGAAGACTACCAAAGGTTTCTTGTATCACCTTCAATAGGGGTACAATATGTCATTCTCAGAAGATATGTTGATGCTGACTGGGGTGGAGATATCGAAAACTGCTGTGAGTCGCTAGAAGCTGAGATAGCGCTCAGTGTACCAGCTAAGAACCGAAACATCTGAGAAGACGTCTAATGGTATTTGTGCCTCAAATTGTACCCGTGCTGCTACTGAACGACAAGCTCAACAGCTAGTTATGGATCTGGCGTTCTCTCGCCGCACTAGATACATAGACTCTCCACAATAATTTCGAGCAAAATGTTTTAGAAGAAAATCGCATAAACCTCGAATATCTGTCTACACCAGAAATGGTTGCGAACGTGATGAAGAAAGATTTGTGAATTAGGACGCACAATATTTGTGTGGAAGGATATGGATTAAGAAAACAACAACGCTGAAAATCCAAGATGAATGGGACATGTTGGAGAAGCTAATCCATCACGATTTTTACAGAATATTCTATGTATTTGAAGAATAAAACTTATCCCACCCAGCGTTCTCAAAGATATAAGATTCAGACGTTGTGCGATTCTCAACCTTGTGTCGTAGAATTTACTACAAACCATTGTTGTATGCTTTCATCCAATATATTTAACAATCGAGACCCTTAGGTTCATTATGGCTCTAATTTTGATTCTGAGTGAGTTCCATGTTTGCCATAATAAATTTCGTTGCGTATGGAGGATCGTTGCAGCATAATGAGCAACGCGCATACATGTATACATCGGATAGAAGCACAACTCACAACCTAAGACGGACATACATTCTGGTAATTCAGGGTTTGGTCCGACTTGGTTTCCATTTCTTCCCATCGTATCACTGAAAGCGGCTACGCATCCGTTGAAAACTGTCATTAACCAGAGACTGTGCGATGAACTGAAGTGAGTTTCCTAGTTCACAGATTATTGATTTCACTAAAGTACGGATTCTGCACAACGGTTTCTCAGTCAATATAAGCTCTTATTATCTCATTTCACATTTCTGCGCAATATCTGACCAGAAACAATTAACCGGTTTCTATCGAATTATTGTACCCTATAAATATATAACCAGGTGAGGGTAGAGTATTAAACTTGTAAAAAATAAATGAATGGTCTACTTACAAAACCACAGGACAACTTCTGAGCTCTCAGTATTGCAGCTGATGTTTTATTATCAATCAGCGGGCGCATATAGGAATAAATCAACCTGTATTTGGACTACTGAAAATGTTTGAAAGGCTTCCAATGAGAGATAATGTCAAGGGGGAATGATTCATGATGGAGGATCGATCTAGAAGATATCCAGATGACAGATAAAACTTTATGGTAGACGGAGGAAATGTGATGCACTGCCTCCCTAGGACGTCGAACAATGGCGACACGAATATCCTGACTGACCTGAGACCTGGCACACAGTCCTGGATGGGGTTGGGGATCGGATCGTGAGTCTCATCCGCAGTGAACCAACTCGCCCATACCTCATGTCAAAAGACAGATACCTTCCTTAGGGTCAAACACAACTCAGCCAGTTATTGATGGGTTCAAGTTTGAAAAACGAATAGTTCTTATCAAGGATATAAATTTCAACTTCAACTACATCTGCTTAATCAAAAGTTGAAGCGGTATATTCATATCTGCGTTACTTATATTATGTCATTGAATTCAACTTTTTTTAATGAATTATTTTGGTCTCGTAACATTTAATCAACGTGAACACACGGCTCCCTCATGAGACTATCGATTTAGACGTATTTAAATACACCTAATATATGTGCCAATGATTGATCAGACCATATAGGGAAAATCCGAAAATTCCTGAAAGCTTCGTCAAAATCCAACTGTAATTTGGAATACTTCTGCTCGGGACAAAGCACCAGAATTGTTCATAAAGCTGGGATAACCAGAATCAAGGGGAAACGTCGTGCGAGCCTGCACCAAGCAAGGCTTTGGGAGGGAAGGAGCAAAACATTGCAAATTAAATATTTATTACTCTGTACTAGATAGCCATTCTGCGTAGATAACTGCTTTACAGATATTATTTAACGATGCCTACAATACCAATCCATACTAAATACACCAATACACCATCATTTGATCTATACCAATAACATCATTATGATTGTTTACAATATTTATAAACAAACTACATATCCATCGGAAGGAAATTATAAAAAATAAAATAAAACACCTACGTCTCACAAGTTTGTCTATAAGTACCCACGATTTCTTGAAAACGATCGTCATGTTATTAGGGAATTATTACTGTTCTCAACAGTTTTCATTCACACTCAAATTGACTATATTTTCTCTCAAAATTGAAAAATTTAGCCCGTTAAAACCGGATGAAGAGCCCCGCTGTCTTGTCAAAACTGAAATGTAATGATGATTTTCCATGTATTTTTTCCTCAGGACCACAAAACCACATGCCACAAAAACAAAAGAAAACGACAAAAAAAAAAAAAGAAAAAAGTTAAAGGTAATCTAAAAAAAAAAAAAAAATTCTAGCAGGAAGCACCTCAGAATGCCGAGAAAAATGCCTTTTAAAATTGTTTCGAGAATTGTTGCTTGGGAATCATTAGTTTTTTATTTATACCTTCTTTTAGCGTTAAAAACAACACAACTATGCAGGGTGTACCAGTTCAACGGGTCCATTCTTAATTCAACTTGGAAAAAAAACCGAAAAAACAAGATTTCACGCTTCGAGTTGACTGGAAATTGGAGGGGAAACGTGCAATTTTGGCGGTTTTTCGGTGTTTTTCCACGTTGGTATTGCGAATGTCAACAAAAATATCAGTAAAGTTATTCGGCGAGAAAATACCCAAAAATCATGTATTACATGTGTCGATTGAACATCTTCAAAAAACGCGATACCTATTTTACAATTTGCGCACAGTTTGAGCATGATTGCGCCCTTGAAAAAATTTGAGTGATGGGTTTTTCTCAGCATTTTTCCATGAAATTTTATGGGGTTTCTGAAAATGCAATAAAAAATGCGGAGTCCAATTTGGGAAAAAAACTGAAATTCTAGAGATGCAATGCCTACAATCCATGCACTACGAAAAGAGCAAAATCGGAGACAACTATTTTTTAACCTCCCTCCTGTGCAGGGTGCTGACAGGCTATTCTCGTTCGGTTAAGCTGGAAAACTGAGCTAGAATGAGGCCCGTTTTCGACTTGAAATATCTGTAGTTTTGACCGTTTAAATAGACAAATTATTGCGAGATACGTAGTCGGTTGTTAGTGGCGGGTGACGTCATTGAACCTTGAACCTGGAAGACCCTCACCTCATTCTTCACTTCTGAGAATCATCTTATAGGACGTTTATATATCTCTAACTGAGATATTCCTATTGACCAAAAGAAATGAACAGAATTAACCAGTATATTGGCAAGATGCCATGGAAAAAATCGCTTACGTCGTTTCCTTTATTTCGAGAATATTACACGACTGGGTGGACTGGTAAATTCCCGTTCCCGCCTTTGAATGGACTCAACAGAAGGGGGAGTCCTGGAAGAAAGGGAACTTCCGGTTAAGGTAATTACAGCACCGCAGGGACTTCCGTCAAACGAAACCGGAAATCGGAAGAGCCAGAACCTGTCCAGAGGTGTAGGTTACATGCGGCTACCCTTGGAAAGAAAGAAGGTTGCAAGTCCAGCGGAGCAGAAGGTGGAACCGGGAGTCATCAAAAACGAAGAAGCAGGTGTTACATTTAAACTGGTCCTCATGCCGCATAACCTATATGCTTAGCTTTTCCAGTACTAATCAAATAAACGTTCATACCTGGAAACTTCGGAAAAAAATAAAAAATTAACCATCATCTTCTTGACCTTAGATGCTTGGAAGAATTCAAGAACGTGTTTTTTTCTTTCTGAGATAGGCTTTGTGAAGATTCAAATTTTCAAGGAAGTTCTATGATAGTTGCTCTAGAAGAAACAAAATCAGGACCAACGTCCTCCTGAAAGACTGGACTTTATTCAAGATTTCCACTGCTGGACGCAGCCCACCATACACACACCATTAGTTTGTTATTGAGGTGTCGCGCGTGTGTGTTGTTGAGGTCTTTGGTTTTTTCAGCTAATTTTTTGTAGAAAATGAGGCTACTGCAATGGCTCCAGAAATTGTCAAATGAAACTTTTGAAACATTTCTTCATCGAAACTCGTTCTGAGTCAATCTGAAAAGAATCTTAGAGTTAAAAGGCTTCAACATTATACATACAATGTTTATGTAGGTGTTTCATTCCAAACTATAACTCTCTTTAGGAATGAGATAAAAATTCCATTTTTCGGCACACAAAAAAATCAAGCTTACCTACCTACCAAATGAAATGACGAATTCGGTGGCCAGCACTTTTGAGCACTTTGATTTAATCAAAAGTCAAAAAATGCGCTAACAAAATTTTAAAAATGGCAACCAAGGACTAAAAAAAAATGAAATTTTTTTGACAGAATTTTAGTCAAATAAGTTTAACAACGATGAACTAGAACATAAAAAATGTATGCACTAAATTTTGCAGAAAAATGTTCTTAAGTTTCATTAATATCTGTTTAAAAAAAACTATAAAAACTGAAAAATGAATTGCAGATTTTCTTTTCACTCAAATGTTCTTAAATTTCAAAACAATGTAACAACAAGGTACTACTTCAAAAAATGCGCTGAATAATAACTAAAAACTGCTAAAAGTTACATTTATATTTTGTAGCAGAATTTTAGTCAAAAGATGTTTAGCAACGATGAACTAGGACATTAAAAAATATATATGCACAAAATCATGCCGAAAAATATACTTAAATTGCATTAATATTGGTTGAAAAATCAATAAAAACTGGAAAAGTAATTGCAGAATATTATTTAGAACGAGTATTTTTGTCATTGAACTGGTAGCTGACATTGACAATTTCTTTTCTCTCTAAGTGCTTAATTTTCAAAACAATGTAACATAATATGATAATTTACGGAAATCCGCTCATACGGGCATGCTGCACGACAGGATCTTTTCTACCTATGTCTTAGCTTAGGGCTCAGGTGATAGCCCAAAATGTCACGCTTTTCTATAATAGTTGTTCATGCACAGGCAGCAATCCATTGCTAAAGAAAATAACTTCCTGTTTTCCCATCCCACAACAAATCATTCACCACTCACTGGAGAGTTGTGAATTTGTTACACATAACTTCACATTTTCAATGGGCCAATTTTCCCCTCCTGAACCCTCCTGAGAAGTCCAAGGTACAAGCTTCGTTACGTATACAAACTAAATTAATGTGAATCTCACTGCATCTTTTACTCTCTGCATTCTTCGCAACAAGACAAGTCACAACTATCAGCTTGTGGCGCTGTTACATTGTCACCTATAGATTTTGATTAAAATATGTTCCATTAGAAAGTCCGAACTACACGTTAAGTGAGCATCAAGAGTTTTAAGTAGAATTGGTACTAACGCAGTTTTCAACCTCTCAAACACCTATGGCCTTAACTGTTGGGAGTCTCGAAGTACTAGGATTAGTTTCATTCACGTGTCCTCGAATGCAAATACGAACCTCCTATTGCTGTGCCTAATAAGGTTTCGATACTACCATTCAGCTCCTCACAGATGACCTGACTTAAACTTAAAGTAGAGTACAGTTGCGTATAGAAAATCTGTTTCCAGAATTATTCACTTGAAAATTGAGGGACTAAAGCATAAAGTAAGGATTTCACATTTTCTCAAGTAGGTACCTAGAAAGAAATCAATGCATTGATCCGAAATGCTGAATTCCTCTAGATCCAATCAGCGCTGTATGAAAAGTGATTTGGAAATCGGATGAAATCGAATTAGTTAGGGTGATGAGTTTGCTAATAATATTCAAGTATAATACTGCCTGTTCCAACCGAAATCAACAGTTAAGAAACGTTCTTGTAAACATAATGCAAACATACACAGCAAGTATTCGCAGGAATGCGAGATCTCCTGGTGATATTACGAACCAGCGGGGCAGGCTGGTTGTGATTTGCAAGTGACCTTCCAACTTCACTTTCCCTCAGCTACACGCCATCCTGAGTAATCTTTTTTATTTTGAAATTTATTCACTTGATAGCACACGCGATAGGGCATTCGCTGTTACGAAAGGAACACGTATTTTTTTAAGGAGGAATTACCGAACGTAAAAAACAAGAATAATTAACGGATCAAAATGAGTCTAAAACCCAGAAAACCGCGATTACACGTTTCGTTTAATTAAACACGCGACGGTTGAGCCATTAGAAGCTTTCAGATTCTCGTGTTCAGATTACTCCTAACAAAGTTTGTGGTATTTTACCGCCCGAGACTCATAGTGTGAGAATAGATATGGATTTAGTCAATTTGATATTATTAATTCACAACACAGTATTTATATTGAATAGAGGAAACGTGCCCAATTCAGTATTTCACAGAAAGAAAGGTCACAGAGGGCAATTGATGTCTCAGAACGAATTTCGCCCTGTGCATCAACGAATAGTAACGCTCCGACAAACAGTACCTACCTTATTAATTTTATAAGGAAAATATATTTCTAGGTTAATTGCTGAGCCTCCACCGATTGTCCTGACAAATTTTGATCATTTTCTCTTTTTTCCTGTGGTAACACTGAAAATTCCGAGATCGTTCGGGAAATTAAATGATAACGAGCGTAGAGAATCGACAGGTTGTTTCTTAAGTTGCAGTATGCACTCGTACTACTTCGAGGTTCCCAAATCATACCAGTTGAAGATCTCTGGAAAAAACCGGCTGTTAGCAGCCAAACAAGAATAAAAATAAGAGGAAAATTGTAAAATAATACAAAGAATAACCCTAGTTTTTGATATATATATATATAGCTGCATGTATAACCACGTTTTTATGCCTTTGGCACATGTGTCAATGACCCCTAAGGTCACAGCAAGTGGCACATTGTAGGGAAAGCCATGAGGTCCTCCCTCCGTCATTAAATAAATTGTCACTATGGACTCCACTTGCAGATTGGAGGGGGAAAAACAACAATAACATAGTCATTATTTATTTATTGTTGTTATATATATTTTTTTATATATATAATATTTATGTTGTTTTCCCCCTCCAATCCGTCAGTGGAGTCCATAGCGGCAATTCATGTAATGACGGAGGACCTCATGGCTTTTCTTACAATCGTGCCACTTGCTATGACCCCTAAGACACATGTACCAAAGGCATAAAAACGTGGTTATACATGCAGCTCAGGAATATAATTGTACTGACTGAAGAAAAAATCCTCGAATTCAACACAATAAATGACTGGCACATATTTTTTTAGAACAAAAACGAGGGATCACCCTGTATCGAAAGAAAAGTATTGATAACAAATTACCCAGTATCGAAAGAAAAGTATCAACACTTACCAAATTACTCGGTTTTGAATAGAAAATATCGATACCAATTTACCCGGTATTGAAAGGAAAATATCGATACCAAATTACCCGGTATCGAAAGAAAAGTATCGAAACCAAATGTATAATGAAAACAGTAAAAGAGGAGAAAATACCTTCTAATCAAATAGTATTTAGTTATTTAAGTAAATATGTTTAGATTACGTCAACAACAATCACAGGCTATTAAACAAAATGTCTAGCCTCAACCAACCATAATGAGGTGTTTGTGGTTAGGAAAAACCGAACGAACGAACTGGTGATCCGATGTTCGGAAAATGAAACTGGATTAGTCTGAACGTTCTTTTGGGTAACCCATCAAGAATATTTTTAATCTGAAATATGGGGGAGTGTTTGTGGAGAGGGATTGTGGGTTGATCTCAGTAGTTAGGTCCTAATAGGTAATTTATTGAATCAGATCCATAGGGGTGCCCCAAAATGTGATGAGTGATGGAGGGGGGAGGGGAGTTGAAGCGTTTCGAAAGTCACTGAACCAACTGGGGATCTGAGTTGCCGAATATGTGTGGATTATTCTAACTTAAATCACAAGCTACTTGAAAATTTTCGAATCTGACCCATAGGGGGTGTTCTAGGGGAGAAGGGAGGTGGAAATGGGGTGTTTGTCGCCGATCCATAGGGGTGTTTTTGGGGAGGAGGTTTGGATAGAGGTATCTTTGACATCACTGAACAAACTGGGGATCTGATTGGGCGAATGTGTTTAGATTACGTCAACCTCAATCACAGGCTATTAAAACTTTTTCTAACCTCAACCATAGGGGGGTGTTTGTGATAAGGGAAAAAAAGGGAGGACGTGGTTAAATGGAATAATTTGGTCATCACCGAACGAACTGGTGATCTGATGTTCGGACGAATGAAATTAGATCAGTCTGAACGTTCTTTTGGGTTACCAATCAAGAAGGGGGTGCTTGTGGAGAGGGAGTGGGAGTTAATCTCAGTAGTTTGATCCTAATAGGAAATTTATAAGTAAGTACTTTACGTAAGTACATTCAAGTATGGAATTTTTTCAATCAGATCCATAGGGGTGTCCCAAAATGTGATGTGTGAGGGGGGCTTGCGTATATTCAAGTCAACCTATGCAACGCACGGGTGAACCAGCTAGTTGTGTATAAAGGCGACGTTTTGGTAAAGATTGAGTTTCCAACATCGTTTATATCGAAGTACTGAGAAATCACCACTCAGTGCACCCCACCAACACATCGTTTGGACTTCTACCAAAAACAAACTTCTATCAGCCTTCAAGTTCCAAGATTTCCATCTTCACGGAGCTCTATGCATTACATATTAGGGTCTTCTTAGAACCATTTTTCGTCTGCACCACTAATTTCTGTGAATTCAAACAATACTGGTACCTTCCGCTGTCACTCTCAATTTCTGTTATGTATTGAATGAAACGAACTAGCACGTCCACCATTAGTTCCTAAGAATTTGAAGATTCTCTTGAACTAGATTTTCAAGGAAGGCCGCGTAAATTTGAGGTCGCCCGGTTTGAGTTCAGTTGTTCTACGTGTCTTATGCGCCAGGGAGTAAATTCTAGTGCAGTTCCTTCTAACCAAAAATATGCCTTGGAGAATTTCCCAAGTAGTATATTTTTTCATGAAGGTATACATATGTATGAATATTATGAACAAACAATAGAAATTGATGTGCCTGTAAATATACTCACTCATAGGTTCAGTTTTTCCCGTCAGAGCTAAGTCTATACAAGTAACCTACTGTACCGAAAAAAAGTGTTACCAATTTAATACCATATACCTTAAGAGTTTTGAGACTATCGGTTATGATGGCTTTCGGCTATAGCCACCAATTTTTGACGGTGCCTTAGCGGACTTAATAAACGATTGCAACTATATAACGTTAAGAATACGAAAATTGTGATGAAACGGAAGAACCTACGAAAATGTAACACGCCGGGGTAGTAGAGAGAAGCCTCGCACCAGACGTCTTACTTAAAAATCAAATCATTAGGTATAAAAGGGGTTCATTTTCGTGTGAAATGTTCCGTTTTTTCACCGCCTTGTCCAAAACAATATTCTAACTGCGGTTGAACCCTGAAAATCTGGGGTTACAGTCAAAATGTAACGGAGGGAGTGGGAACATATGTATATATTTCTATATTACAAGAAATCCGATATCCATTCTAAAATACTACTGTTGTGGTTAGCAATTCAAATGCAACTATAAAAATAATTGGAGGTGACACCACACATTCAAGTGGTAAAAAAGTGGCTATAGGCAAAAATGGGCAAAAAAATATGGTGGTTTTGAAAACTAAACATTAAAATAAAATAAAAAACTTGAAACTCGTTGAACCTACAACATTTTGCTGAAGACAAGTTGGAGATATCTTAAAAATTGACGAAAAACAGTAATAATCACATGGGGTTATTCCCCCAGCCTTAGAACATTCCGTTCTCGTTCAAATTTGGAGGGTGGTTAGAAAACGACGAATTAATCTTCACATATTAATTTCATCACGACGGCATCAGTATTAGCTGCTCCATATGCTTGAATGTGACATCCTTGCAACAGGCTATGTTTACAGTTTTCATTCGATTTCGAACAGATTTTCTGGAAATGAATGGGTTAGGCTGAGTATGGCTGGAAGTGGGTTTGGCTTTTAATTTCATTACTCAGAAATTGATAGCTTTCACTGCGCATACGCAAAAGGAAAATCAATTAAACATAATTTCTCATGGCCTATTCGTCCGATCTCACTCAAATTCGGAAGGTGGTTGGGAAATGACGATTCAATAACCTCACATGAGTTTTAACACAACCGTGTTATTGGTAGCTCAAATCCATGTAACAAACATAAAATCTAGTTTTTATCCTCTTCTTAAAAAATGTCAAGGGATTGAAAGGTTTAGTCTGTAGTTGTCCCCGATGAACTCTATCGCTTCCGAATCAATCGTTCGTTTTCGAACAACAACACAACGGCAAAGAAACCTCCGCGGAATCTTCAAAGATTATTTGAACGTTATATTTGAACGTTCATGTTACGGACTCAACTCGTTTCCCACTTAGATCAGGTGAATTGGCCACTGCTCGTCGTTCAAACGTACGTACCAGTATATGGGAGGAGAAAATCTGTTTTGTCGGTAGTAAAAGCAACCCCGTAGCTATTGAAGTGACGAATGGAGAGAGGCAGGATGAAATATTGCGTCGCTGACCTTCAAAATAACGGAAGATAGGGCGATACTCGCCTGAGAGATTTACGACAGTTTGATTGCCTATTTCTTCCTCGAACAAGTTCAAGAAGCGCATTTTATCTTGTAAGTTAGTGGCCCATAGCGACTCCAGGCTCTCCGATTGAATGAATTTTTGCGTTCCTGAGTAATTGGTTTCTCGTGCTCCCTCGAGAGATCTTTCTGACTTTCTTGTATCATTCTTATAACGGTTGAGGGGCGGAGGGAATACAGGAGCGCTCGACCATTTCCATTTATCTACGGCCAAAGTTGGCAAAATTGTGGCTACATCTTTCAAACAAAATCTCACACTACCTACTTTTCCCTGAGATTAGTGATTTTTTAATATTCGAGTAAGTAAAAGCTCGTGTACACAATATTGCAAACATAGAATAGAAATTGGTCAAGGGTTTTAGGTTTAGAACGCTTCAAAGGTTGAATTTGCAAGGTTACCTCATTAGGGTTAGGGACATAACTCATACCTCACAAAACATACAAATCTTGTATGAGTTTTGTAGCGCTGGGCATAATGAACTCATTGCTTTGATGCGCCCTACAGATTCTCTAGGTAATATTAGAGGAGAACATGATTATGAATTTGCAGCGTTCTTAGTTAGGTTCCCATTTAGAAAAAATTAAGTTATCGAGATACACTAATGAGAGTAAATCCAAGGCAACATCATCAGGAGGAGTCATAGTCTGACATACCAATAATTCAACGTAACTACAAATGATGACGGATTGTGCAGCCCTCTAAGCCTATACGATTACGCTTTACGCAAACGTAGGAAGGGGTTGATTGTAATCAGACAGCAAATTGTATCAGACAGACCTTGATATCACAAACGGAGATGAAATTGACTGATTACGACTGCTGGTGAAGGAGGAGAGTGTAATGATGGCAAATCGAATTACGCGGCCTGTCCCGGCCGAATTGAGCGCAATTGTCTATCTACCCGTCTCATTATCAATTACGCCCTAACATCATAACGTAACATCCCCTCTCTCCCTCCAAAGCAAATGGGAGAATGTTATAATAACAATAATAATCCCTTTATTCTACAATAGATTAATATCTCACAAATATACAATACAAAAGCATATTGAGCACTTTGACGTAAGAACGATGCAAATTATTACACAATGGTTTATTATTTCTTTGTTAGATAGCCCTTTTACGCAGATCATTGGTCTATAATTATTAAACCCTGTATGTAATATATGATCAGAACATGGCGCATCGTGCCTCCGAGAGGGGTTCACACTTTTACATTTCCAAGATCCTGCAATTTTACGCTTCACGGTAAAGATGTTTGAAAAAACGGGAAAATGATGCTTGAAGTAGTTTACGTAGGCGCATGCGCAGAATGGAGTAATGATTTGAGAAAAATGAAATTGGTAGGGCACAATCTACAGCCTAACCCAAAAATTCCCAGAAAATGTAATCAAAATCTGATGAAAAATGTTGAGTATCTACACTAAAGCAGAAACATCGGTACATGGATATATCTTATTATTTCCCCCTGTGAAATACGTATTTTGTGTCTCAAGTTAAAAATGTCTCAATTAAATTAGCTCATTCAGCTGACCAGAAAAGACCCAATCAATTCAATCGTCTCTTCGTGTCCCAGAGAGGCTCTATATCTAATTTCAACTTCCTAGGACAAACAGGAGAACATTTAGTTTACTCAGCTGAGTGGAAATTAGCCAATCATTTCAATATTCTCCTAATATCCCAGGGAGTCTTCCTATCAAATCTCAACTTCCTAGGATGAACAGTAGAGATTTTAGCTCACTTAGCTGATTAGGAAAGAACCAATATTTGCAATCGTCTCTTAGTGTCCCAGAGAGTATCCCTATCAAATTTCAACTTCCTAGGGGTAACAGGCGAGAATTTAGCTCACTCAGCTGAGTAGGAATGAGCCAATCATTTCAATTGTCTCTTAATTTCAGCTTCAGAGATTAAATACGATAGAAATCATCAAGCGTTAGGAACCCATCAGCTTCAGGAGCCCATCAGCTGATCAGAGGTCTATGCATCGTCTAGTACCTACTGCTTACAAGTAGCTACTACTCAATAGTATACCTACGCTGTAGTGTCTTCTTTTCACATTATTAGTTCATTATGGTTACCTACTTAGCAACATTAGTTTATAAGGTAGCGTAATAAATCAGCTTTATTTGACACTACAATGGCTTAGGGATCATGAGATGTTGTAATAAAATGAGAGCATTCCAAAAGTGGCGAACGATTTTCCTGCTATGAAAACTAAGGGAGCAGTAAGGCATTAGTTGTACGTGAAAATCAAAAGAAATAGAAAAAAGGTACTTCGTGTGTGTCATACATTAAAGGTGGGTAAGGTACGTCGTGTGAGCGTCATACACCAAAGAAAAAAAATTGCTTATTTCTTGTAACCTAAATCTATTATGAGAACATAAAAAATAGATAAGTGTCTTCATGTGGAGTAAGCTTGTTCACAAATTTTTCTATTTTGGAACTTGAAAAACTAACTTCAATTGCGGATTCATCTTGTGCGAAACAGAATTCAGGCTGTGTTCAAACTTACTTTTTAGCTACTGTTATCCTACTTGAACTTGTACTAACAGGGAGGTATAGTGACTGCTCCGGAGGTTTAAATGTGGGTATTTTTTCTCAATTCTACATCGAAAAAAGTGGACACGTATTTTTCCTTTCCGTCCCATTGATTTGGTCCTTTGGTCAAAATTGATTTTCTTGTTTTTTCAAGGAGTTTTCGGGATTTAGGAGGGATTTTTCATCACCCTTTAAATGTGACGGATCAAGACGCTTGAGGGGGCCTTTTCTTTGTGTTTTTCTACTTAGATTTCGATTAAAACATTTTTAATTTCCCCAATTACACCCTATGATTTGAATTCTGCACCTCAAACTGTATAAACTAATGTTTTTAGTATATATATATATATATATATATATATATATATATATATATATATATATATATATATATATATATATATATATATATATTTAATATATATATATTATAAACTGTAATATATATTTGCGACTTCAGCTTAAATATAACTACGGATTTGAAAAAACCTATTTCCGGAACCGAATTTGTAGCCAAAAGAGTTGAATGAATTTCCATTCACAGGATTTTATCCTAACCTGTATTTAGGAAACTACAGCTAAGTTACAGAAGTTCACGACATGAATAATCAACACTAATGTCATCATAAATAGGTTAGTTGGAAGGACCTACGCTCCAAGTTGAATGGAGCTGTGGCTGGAGGGTAAGTGTGACATAAGTACACGTGTCGGATCTGAAGTTTGACACTTTGGACGATTCCACTCAATTCAGCTTGTTACCAGTACCTTCTTGGAAAGCTCTCAACAGAATCAGTTCAGCGTGCTTACGTCATTGCAGGAATTTCTTATTTTATTGTTTTTCCCCCTAATAGGAGTTCTATGTCAGGAATGAGGTGACGTCGTCTGATATAGGAATTACCTCTACAGGCTGAGAACGAACTGTTCTCGTCAATGTGTATTCTTTTTAATAATAATAATAATTTTTCTACAATGAAAAGGATTTTGGTAGTTCCTTTTGCATTAACGCACGTAGTGCAACCTTATTGTGAACAAACAGAAGAGGCTAAAAGGCACAAAAATGTACATAATAATGGGCGACGCCCGACTGCCTGCCTGTTATATATCCAAATATATAACATCAATGCGGTCTCCTGAACGCAAAATATACATTGTGATGCTTGAAGAGTACATACAATAACGTTTTTTGTTACCAGGTGATTTCCTGGTTGAAAGCAACATTTAAAAGTTAAAACGGAAAATCCGTGGTATAACCAGAAGCGAATTGGGCCATTCTCGTGCGACGAAGTGGAAGATTTGAAATTAAAAGTAAGCCACTTACTGCGTCCTTCTGAATCTCATTAAAAAGTCAGATCGCGCACATACCTGGAACAGAAAAACAAAACGAAAGGTCAATGGGATTCGCAACCGATGTCAGTAGTTCAGACCTATGAATAAATATCGTAGATCCGTAGTTATTCCACGGATATAGGGCAGAGTGAAGGAGGTAGTTGATCGGGCGAGCACATATACAGGGTGTCCCGCATAAGGTGGTAAGTACTTCAGGGCGTGATTTTAGAGCTCATTTCTGGTCGAAAGTTCCTCTTAGAGATTTTTTTAAACGCTTAGTTTTCGAGTAATTCAATTTTTGAGATTTTTTCGTGTTTTCAACCTTAAGCCACTAAAACAGCAATAACTACAATAATTAAAACAGTAAGTTTAAATTTGAGGATACCGTTGGAAAGAGCGTTACATTTCCTTCCTATACAATGCCAAATCAAATTTTTTTAATAGGAGTTGGTGAAAAAACTGCCTGAACATGAAATTTCCATGTGTATGAGAAATTCCAATTTTTAAACCGGCTGTTAGTGTCCCATTTCTGTACTGTTTTTCACGTACTTCGTCTGTAAAAACTGGCCTAAGATCTCAGCTTTCTAGCGGTATAATTAATTTTTATTTTACTTCACTAATTAGAGGATAAAAGTATGTTTGTATGTTGAAAAACATGTTTTATCAATGAAATCGAGGGTTTTTGTGAAAAATTACCCTTTGAAAAAATTCAAGCTTGGGGCCGATTTCCAAGTATTTTTTACATGCTGAAACGAATGGTAACACTTGCAGATCTCCTAGACTCCGTGGTAACAGAGTTTTACCTGCAAAACACATAAAATTGGGCGTAACAAATGAACTCAAAACTCGTGAGCTAAAGTGTAAAACGGTGTTGGGGACATCTGCTTTCTCAACACGGGATCAGGAATCTCAGGTTCAGAACGATCATCGATGTAGAGCCACAAGCCCACACAATGAAATCATACCAGCTGAGATGGGCAGGTCACATGTGGGGAAAGGATAGGGATCGATTACCGAGAAAGATAATGGAATCAAGTTCCCAAGGACGAAGAGCAGGGGGATGAAAAATACGAACGTGGTTGTATAACTTTCAAGAATTACTGCGAACGAAGGGGCGAACCGTAGACGAAGGAAAAATTACCACCCAGCAGAGACCCAAATGGCGATCTCTTTGAAAACCTCGACACCTTCGGGGAGTAAGAGAAAGACTAAGAAGAAGAAAACCATATAATCTAATGGCACAAACTCGCTCAAAATTGAAGGGTAGTTTTGAATGAATGTATTCTTATGGGAAGGCCTACAATATCGCCAAAATAATATACGCAAGCATAATATATGCAGGCAGTTGACCATTACACAAGATAAGTTCCTTTGAATTTCATAATATTAACGTTAAATTCGCTGACACGTACAAAATTTCGGACCTAATCCATCAGATTTTCATAGGTTATTCGGGTTGACTAACAAGAAGGTGGCGTGTACCCATGCGGTATCACGTATTCAACGAAAAACCCATTCCTCACGATCCGAATTCGAGGCCATTACAGAACCATTGCCGATGATCATCGCGAGTCTTAGCAAAGGGCTGCTACGCAATCACAAACGTAAAATCCAATGTCATGGGTATAATATCTGTATATTTCCGTTATTTTTAGGTGGTATTTTGACCAACTTATTCTATATGTCCATGTTACAAGATGAGCAAGGAAGTTATACTGCCCTCCCAACTTGGCAGACGTTTCTTACAGCCATACTCTATGATACGCATTTGTCAAAATTGGTACAGACTCTGATTCTAAAGATGTGATGTTTTAGAGGTATCGTTCTAGTTTATTAATTTTAATGAATAATGCAGAAAAATTCAAAGAAAATGCTGAATACAATTGATGGAACGACGAAAACCAGAAAATGAACAAGTTCAGTGACAAATTTTAAACGTGTTTTGTTGAGAACTAAATGCCAAAAGAAGTACATAAATGTTTGAAAGATAAAAATGACATTTCATGCTTTAAATCTATATTGTATAATACATGAATATGTCTGACAACCATCCTGGGGGTCTGGTGAAAATGTTTGGTAATTTCAAGACCAAACAACCAATCGAGTTTCTGGCTTACATTCACAAATAATAGAAAAATAAAGACAAATCAAACACGGAAACATTTTTAGTATAGAAAAAACACAGTAATTCGTGAACAGAGATGTCCTCAAATAGAAGTATTCGTAGTCGAATCAATGAGGGCAGTGGTCAATTTTGAAAGGCCCAATTGATCCTTTGGAACTATCTATAGGTGGCCGACCCCTGTCTATCAATAGAAACCGCAAGCCGGAAAAATTGCCAACTGGCAAGCCTTGTCGAGGACGTAAATTTGGATAGGATGAGAAAAGTCGTTGAGCGGGGGAACCGCGAATTCGTCGCAGAGATTTGAATATTTGGCCGAAAATAGCGACAGAAACTAAAATAAACAGAACGGGCGAGGCCAAAGCTTGCCGGAAAAACGTATTAGAACCTTAATGTGCAAATGTTTTCGACTACTTTCTTGATTATCAACCACAATTTTCAAATCTTTGAGGTAATCGGAGTGTGGAAGTAGACAATGCATACTTACTAATTCATATTGTAACAAATACCTATTGCAAACACATTTCAAGAGTTTTGTAACTTGTTGAACACAGTGAACTTGCGGTTTGTCTGATAGTTTAAATTTTAAAACACCATGTCTTTGGAGTATATTGGTGTGTATATGTGTGTGCTCGATTGTGTAAAATAGGTTGGAAAGAAAACTAGGTCTCACCTTCTCTACTTTCCCAATACAACATTCATTGAAACTACGTGAGTGAAATTGAAATACGGGGTGTTCGAACTGTGAAAATTTAACACGAAATTTCATTTAAAGCTCCCAAGAAGGCTAAGTCAAAAAACCAAAAAAAAAAAAGTAAAAAAAAAAAGGCTAACTCAAAACCTTAGTAAGTTCCCTAATGAAATGTAGGAAACCATCACGCCTGACGCCAATAAGAAATGATAAAAAACATCAGGAAATTTATCCATATGCATAGTACAGCACTTTTTAGAAAAGCTCTACAGTGTAGAAACCAGTTAATTCATACTGGTTAACATACTCTACAAGGCCCCAGTCAATCCCGGGCATTTCAATCTGAGCCAACATAATTCAGCCATTAATCACAGAAATCTTTGATTAGTCATAGGAACCTGTGATTAATCATGGAAAAATTGTTAGAAATCTCAGGAATCTATTAATAATCACAAATATCTGTGATTAATCACGGATTTTTATCATTAATGACGGATTCTTGTAATTAAGAATTTATCCTTAATCATACCTACTCTGTGATTATGATTTATACATGTGAATACGTATTTAATCTTATTCATAATCACAGAAACGTATTCCTGTGATTAAAAATGATGTCGTAGACTCGGAAGCAAAAAAATTAGGCCTACTGATAGACAAATAATAGGTATTTATCCATATGCTAATAAAGAAACGATTGTGGATTGAACATGACTATGCATATTAGCGCCTGATTGTGCAGTGTTATCACAAAAAAACAACTAGGTAAGGCTGTTGTTATCGCAAGCACAACACACAACATTTGTTATCTGTTCCTTACACTTGTTTCTAGATAGCTACATTCCTAGGTAGCAAATTGAAATAGTTTATAAGTCTTTAAAAAAGCGCGACGCGAATCCCCCCCCATCACTAACCTTGGTTGGACGAACATCAGGATATGATTGTTATTATACCCGTTTTCACTGTAAGCTGTTGAAGGTAGTTCTAACAGATTATTTTCGTCACGACACGTAGCTAATTATATGTACCGTGGAAAATGGTACGTGGCCGTTTTAAATACATATTATGTTGGAAAGCCTCAACGATTAGGTCCTGTGACGGTCATGTGCCGGTTAGCCCCTTCAGCTATTGTTCTTTTAGAACAAAACATATCATCATCGATGTCAACGCACCCGTTCCGCTTGGCGAACCTCCTTTGCGCAAGTGGGACGCTTGGTTAATCTCGATGATCGTGACCATGTTAATTTCTTCATTAGCCTTTAAAAGTGTCTGCCCCGACGGAATGCCATTTCGTAACCCAGGAGAATAAAAGGGTCATTTGGGAACCTGTATCTACTGTTATCCTAGACTTAAAGGGGACTGTTGATGCAACGAGCCACTCGGAGAGTCAAAGAGCGGCTTCAGCTGCTTCACTTCTCTAACAAGACGGTCGTGATTCGCGTTCAAGAAGTTGAGACCTTTTGCGAGGGGTCGTGATCCTAAAGCGTTTTCTGTTGTCGAGAACAAGGTGATATCAGGCGGTGAAAGGGAATTTTCTAATGCATGATTATAAAAACATCAACAGGAAACGTAGGTAACAGGCATTTTGCAGTCAACAACGATTTAAATCCTTAATGAACAACAACGCAAACTTAAACTGCACTTTCGATATTTTTGAGATCTAGCTTGGATCAGGTACTCTTTACTGGGTGAAAGTAAAAACGCTCACTTAGCTGTGCAATTAAAATTACGTATTTGCCTGAAAAATGTCCTAAGATTTTTTAACGGTGTAGAAAACAAGCTAAATACACTGATAAGGACATGGCACGGAAGCTTCCTCGTGGCTTTAAGGTGACTTCAACAAAAAAATTACGTTCACGCACGCGCTGAGCGTACTGCTGATTCAATTATGATGAAACTGATAGGGGACCATTTAGGGCTAAACCCACACTATTCCTGAAAATTTCATTGAAATCCGATAAAAATTGTGGAAGTTGTGGTTGTGGCAATGAAATATAGAAAGACAAACGCTCGCGCTTGCACGCAGCGTACCGCTGATTCAATCATAATGAATGTCAAAAAGGGCCTCCTCAAACGACCTTCACCACATCATCCTTGAAAACCTGACTAAAATCTGTTCAACATTGACGGACTTATGACTATCACAAGAAAATTACGTTCACGCATGCGCAGAGCGTACCGCTGATTCAATCATGATGAAACTGATAGGCGACCATCTAGAGCTAAATCCACACTATTCCTGAAAATGAAGAGATTAAGAGATGTTGTGGGACTAAGAAAAATCACAGAACACAATTATTACATTAGTAACAGTAATTTTACTGAAAGGTCCATATCATTTTGCAAATATTCATTGATGAATCCGTTTCGACGAATCTCCGATGAAGCCCGATGGTATATAGGCGGTTTTTTCAACTTTTCTCGGTCAATAGTGGACCAATTTTGATGATTCTTGCGGGAATCTACTGGATTTGACATTCCCCATAGGATCGGACTGCGTGTAGTAGACAACCCGTGCGTAGTGCTACCCAGTCTAGTGCATTTATAATTACCTAACCTACTCGAGGTCAACATAATTTATTATGTTAGCTTTACATGTGCAGTGTGGAGTAACTACAGTTGTGAAGCGGGGCAACATTGAGAGGGAGTATACAACAAACAACTTCCCTAAATACAGTGTTGTTCACTCGGACGACGATGTTAGCCATGCCGGATTTAGGATGTTACGGGAGGTTTAGAGGATTTTAATATAGCTAAAAACTATCTCAAAAATGAGATAATTTTGCAAAAAACCGAAATCATTATAGCCATCTGATAGTTAAAAAATAACTGTTTTTGTATATGACGGTGAATTTGGGCGTGAACTGTATCAAAGCAATGTTGGATCTACAATACAATTCCTATGGGTGAGAATCCTGTGGCTGTGGGGTGAACCGAAGCGTCAAATTACGTGCTTTTGCAATTTTCCGACTATCCAGCGAAGGAAGGCATCAAGTTAGAAGTCTGTAAAAAAAACTACGGTAGGAGAAATGTTTGGTTTGA
Organism: Adelphocoris suturalis; assembly: GCA_030762985.1. Classification (NCBI taxonomy): domain Eukaryota; kingdom Metazoa; phylum Arthropoda; class Insecta; order Hemiptera; family Miridae; genus Adelphocoris; species Adelphocoris suturalis. The sequence continues at coordinate 52,590,323 of CM061046.1, read as the reverse complement.
ATGGGGGAGACACGATGTTTGCTCAAGAGCTCCTTCGGCTGACTGTGTCAACATTTCAGTCTCAACGAGCATGTTACGACCGAACGGTTCACGGCTCTGTCGGTGTGAAATAGGGCATTTTAGGGATGTCTGTGATGGGATGGAATCGTCAAGGCGGAAATTCCTGGGATGTTTGCACTTTCGAGTGGGTGCACAACGTCTCACAATCAGCGTTCCTATAGGCATTCCGTCGCACTCATCATTTTCTTGCGAAGCTTCATTATTTTGTTCCCGTCTAAAACCTGAAAAATACAAATTTTATCGTCCGGTAAGTATAGGCGAGGATGAGTTCATTTAAGCCACAGGGAAAATTCAAGGAAACCGGTTCTAAACTGTATTTAATAGATGTCTTCCCTTTTATCTTGCTGTAATCAACTCATAATTTACATCTTCGGAAACGTCATTAGAATTATGTTGGAAAAGAAAACCGTTAACTCTTTTATTTTTGTGGAATTAGACGACGGTCTTCTGTAACTCCCGTTTTTTTTAGTGTTGCTGCCAGCCCAACACTACATTTCGGTAGATCTGGTCAAAAAAACCGGTAGATCCCGGTAATACAATTTCGGAAATTTGGTAGATTTCCCGGTAGTTTTTTGAATGAACTATGTCTTAGCTAATAATTTATCAATTGAATACGATATTACTCTAGGGTTGCATTCTAGGCTAAAACTCTCACACGGTCGACTATTAAATCTTCTGGGTCGAATCCACAGTATTATTTTTCCTTTTAGTATGGACCAAATCAGTGTACCCATCATTTTTTACTACTACATAATTAAATTCATCAGCCATAAAGAAGCAGTAGCAGGTAGGCACTGCAGTATCAAATAGATGAAATGACGGGGGATAATATTGGGTTTACGAAACTCATCAGTAACAACACAACTCAGTAGGTATAATTTGTAGGTAACATATGAATTTATGTGTCCACAAGTAGGTAGGTTCTTTCCAACGTTTCCACTACCTTGGAAGAATCGGAAGCAATAAGAGTTATATACCTAAATAGGTAACAAGCAGCTGCAACCAGCGATCAGCTGATGTAAGATGTGATTTTGAGTTTGGTGAATGAATAGGGATTGTATACCTAGGATATATTTCTTATTTAAGATTTACATCCTAATTGTGCACCGTACATGTACACCACTATTTAACACCATTAATATTTCATATTTTTTACACTGTGGGAATGAGTGTTGAAATGACGCCAGTACACTGTAGTGGATGTTTGATGAAGGTAAATCAGCTGTTCTGTGTCCCAAACAAAAAAAAAAAAAAAAAAAAAAAAAAATAGGAGGCACC